>CM074500.1:29444183-29461579 GCA_037389245.1 Oryzias sinensis
GTATCTTAGCTGTTCCTAGCACTGCACTTTTCTGGACTGAGAGGTCTGAGGTCTTTCCAGGTATCTGTTGTAGCCACTCCTCCAACTTGGGGGTTACTGCCCCGAGTGCTCCAATTACCACAGGCACCACTGTCACCTTCACTTATCATGCTTTCTCCAGTTCTTCTCTGAGTCCCTGGTATTTCTCCAGTTTCCCCTTTCCTGATTTTCCCATTGCTTGGCACTGCCACATCCACCACAATGGCTTTCCTCTGTTCTTTATCCACCGCTACGTCTCTGGTTGGTTTGCCATTACCATCCTATCAGTCTGGATCTGGAAGTCCCACAGGATCTTTGCACTCTCATTCTGTACAACCTTCGGAGGTGTTTCCCATTTTGACCTAGGGCTTCCAGTCCATATTCTACACACATGTTCCTGTATATTTTTCTGGCCACTTGATTGTGGCGCTCCATGTATGCTTTACCTGCCAGCATCTTACACCCTGCAGTTATGAGCTCGATTGTTTCAGGCACCTCTTTACATAGCCTACACCTTGGGTCTTGTCTGGTGTGGTAGATCTGAGCCTCTATTGCTCTGGTGCTCAGGGCTTGTTCCTGAGCTGCCAGTATGAGTGTTTCAATGCTGTACTGTAGGCCAGCCCTTTCTAGCCATTGGCAGGACTTATTGATATCAGTCACTTCAGTTATGGTCCGATGGTACATCCCATGCAGGGGTTTGTCCTCCCATGAGGATCTGTCCTCCATCACTGTATTCTCTGCTTTTCATTGCATGAGACATACAGTGAGCACATTGTCAGTTGGGGCCTTGAGCTTGATGTATTCATGGATCTTCGATGTTTCATCCTAGATAGTGGCTTCCGCGCTCACTAGTCCTCTACCCCCTTCCTTGCAGCTAGCGTACAGTCTCAGGGTGCTGGATTTAGGATGGAACCCTCCATGGTCTGTATCTCTTCCATTGGCAATCTTATTATTCCTGCAGGGTATCTGATGACTGGCAGTGCGTAGCTGTTTATTGCCCAAGTCTTTTTTTTGCCATTGAGCTGGCTTCTCAGGACTTGCCTTACCTGTTGGAGGTATTTGAATTTTGCAGCTTTCCATGTTCCCTTCTCCAGGTTGCCATTTCCCTGTGGAATTCCAAGGTACTTGTAACTGTCCTCGATGTCTGCTATTGTTCCTTCTCAGAGTGAGACCCCTCCTGTGTGGACTACCTTGCCTCTCTTTGTCACCATCCGCTTGCATTTCTCGAGCCCGAATGACATCCCAATGTCAGTACTGTAGATCCTGGTGATGTAGATCAGGGATTCAATGTCACACTTGCCCTTAGCATATAGCTTGATGTCATCGATGTAGAGGAGGTGACTGATGTTGGTCCCATTTCTGAGTCTGTATCCATAGCCAGTCTTGTTGATTATTTGACTGAGGGGGTTTAGACCTATGCACAACAGCAGTGGGGACAGAGCATCACCTTGGTATATCCCAAATTTGATGGACACTTGTGCAAGTGGCTTCCTATTGGCTTCAAGGGTGGTTTTCCACAGCTTCATCAAATTTGAAGGCTCTCAGAGTGCTGTTGATGTTGTACAGCTCCAAGCATTCAGTGATCCAAATGTGTGGCATTAAGTCATAGGCTTTTTTTGTAATCAATCCAGGCTGTGCACAGGTTGGTGTGTCGTCACTTGCAGTCTTGAGCAACTGTTCTGTCAACGAGGAGTTGGTGTTTGACTACTATGAGGACAGAACAGTCTCATAATTCAGAATTGCACACACTGCGAGTCACAAATGCACACACTTCGATTCAGAAATGTCATTTTATGCAAACGTGCTAAATAAATTTGGAAATGCACATGTTGTGTTTCACAAATGCACACCCTGTGTTTCACAAACACACACATTGTGTTTCACACATCCACACTAAATGTTTTCCAAATGCACAATAAGTGTTTCTCACAAATGTGCACACTGTGTTTCACAAAAACATTTTAGAAATTCACAATAAATGTATCAGAAATGCACAGTAGGTGCTTCACAAACATGATTTTTAGGTACACATGTGATGTGAACTCACAGATCATACGAATTGCAGAATGTGCATTCAAAATCCCGTTCTCGTTTGTGAATCTCCCCACATGCGTGAGAGATTTTTCTACGGTGAATATTGAGACTCCTCTGACTGAGAAGGTCGACTAATGTCACCATTGGCTAGTGAATCTGTCAATCAAACTCATCAGCAAAGCAGGCGGGTGCGCTTTTAGCCAATCAAATGGCCCCTTACACTTTCTCTACACTTTCTGCAGGTGGCAAAAGCCCCGCCCATATTTGATTCTGTACCAGTCGGTCGTTAGCATGATAGCCTTAGCATGGCTTGTCAGTTTATTGCCTTCGATTTTCAAAAATTACTGGCTTGCGCAACTTTTCAGTGGACCTGGAAGCAAGGCAACAATGGTTGAATGCACTGGAAATAGAATCCATCGAACTCTGTACTGGTCATGAGATTTACAATGAACGTTTCACTCGGGATTGTTTGTACGTTATCCTTCTTAGCTTTCATGCTAGCGTCATTTCAATACTCAGACACGGTTCCCTTCTGTCTTGATCATATCAAGGTGGAGGAGAAAAATTTTCAACTTCCACAGAAGGTTTTGTGGAGAAACTGGCATCACTTTGCTCCGTAACACGCAGTGGGACTACATTACCTCAAGTTCATCTCACTGTCAATCACAGATACCCAATACACCTCCCCTGCTCAGCCCGAAGTCACTTTGCTGGAACTTAATTTTATTTTTTTTTAGTAACTCAAATGTGATTGATTTTATATTGTCACCATATTTCTGCTTCTAACCTCTTGGCCAGGTCACCCTTGCAAAAAAGATCCTCATCTCTATGGGTTTTATAACTGGTTAAATACTACACAACAAAAGATGGTCATAGAACAACAAAGTGCAAACATTCACCCTTTATTGCCGAGTAAAATTCAGTGAAAACATGGACAGATTAAAACATCAAGATTTAAGCAGATGTGGGGGATCTCTACTGATTTGAATTTTATTTAAACTGGAACTAATTTTCATAACATCCTTACATACAATGAAGTCCCTTGAACAATACAGCAGTATTGATTTGAACTTTGTCTTCCTCCTCTCAGTCTCTCTTCTTCTGTATGTAATTATGTCGCCTAAATTAAGTTCTAAACAAACGGGACAGTAAAGATATAGGTCCACTCCCAAACGGTCTGAATTCCACAATGGGTTGATGTCTTCTTGCAGTTCCAACATTTGTGTACCCAAAAGAGGACTGTCCCATACCAGGACATTGATCCCAGGATGAGGTTCAGCCATGGATCCACTCTCCTCCCATTCAATCTCTGGAACCAGCATACCCTGACAAAAATAAAAGATACTGTTTATGAACAGTGCTGTTTTTTTATTATGTTTGAGATTATGTAGGAACAGAGACACACTAATAATTACATATATTGTTGCTGGCAGGCAGACCTCATATCTCCATAACATTTTTTAATTTGCAAATAAGTGATCCTTAACAAAGTAGTGAGATTAGTACTTCTGATAGCTCATAATGCCATGCATTGTGATGCATTTTGAACTTGCAGATGTGCTATTCTTCCTACTTGATTTAAAAAGAAAAACAATTTAGGGAAATTGTTTGCACCACACAACAATGATGCTTTTCATTCATTTTCGATGAAAATTCACTGTAGTCATTGTGATTTCATGATACTGTTCTTGATACTTTGAGGTTGTGAAAAGACTGTCTAACTTTAACCCAGATCGCGTTTACATAAAGGCAGCACACGGAACAGCTAACTAGCTAGTTAGCATAGCATCAGTGTTTTAACAAATCGCCGTCTCCAAATCAATACTTTTTATTAAAATTTCTTTGCTGCTGTAAATCCGGCATGTTTTTCCCCTTGGTTCTATCTGAATCATGTTAAGAACCTACAGATTGGCTAATACGCTAGCTTGAACCGACACCTGCCTGAACTTCACTCACAGGCAGAAACAACTTGAGTCAAAAGCCGGCTAGTTTCGAGGCCACCGGTTGGTTATAAATACTCGTGTTGTGTGAAGAGCTGGTATGCCAAGTATAAAACTTGACAAAACCATCATAAGTCCTCCACCGCTTTAAAACCATTAAAAAAATATGACCGCACAGGCTAAGCTAAGCAAAGCTAAGCTAATATGCGGTGGGGATACTCTGCAAATGCCTCGGCTGAAGTGTTCACAAAGCATTAGCACATATCACTTGGCTAAGGAGAACGCTTCAACTTAGTATTCAATAACATTACAGGACGTACAATGAGGGAGTGATCAAATAAATGCATTACTTACGGGCTGAGACTGATCCCGTTCGGAAGACCTCTCCGCCATGTTTTCCGCCCGCGTCCTTTCAACTGCTGTGCTGAACAGCTCCCTCCCTCGTCAGTTTGAAAGTGATCAGTGTAAGGGGCCATTCGATTTGCTAAAAGCGAACCCGCCTGCTTTGCTGATGAGTTTGATTGACAGATTCACTAGCCAATGGTGACATTAGTCGACCTGCTCCGTCAGAGGAGTCTCAATATTCACCGTAGAAAAATCTCTCACACATGTGGGGAGATTCACAAACGAGAACGGGATTTTGAATGCACATTCTGCAATTCGTATGATCTGTGAGTTCACATCACATGTGTACCTAAGAATCATGTTTGTGAAGCACCTACTGTTCATTTCTGATACATTTATTGTGAATTTCTAAAATGTTTTTGTGAAACACAGTGTGCACATTTGTGACAAACACTTATTGTGCATTTGGAAAACATTTAGTGTGGATGTGTGAAACACAATGTGTGTGTTTGTGAAACACAGGGTGTGCATTTGTGAAACACAACATGTGCATTTCCAAATTTATTTAGCACGTTTGCATAAAATGACATTTGTGAATCGGAGCGTGTTTATTCGGAGCGTGTTTATTCGTATTTGTAAAACAGGTCTTGTGCATTTTTGATTATTGAGACTGAATTAACTCTATAGACTCCTCTGGAGTCTTTACCAATGCCCTTCTGTGTGTTGCTCATGTATTGATCCATGTGCCTATTTATCTTGGTTGCAATAATGCCTGACATGAGCTTCCATATTGTGGAGAGACAGGTTATTGGTCGGTAGTTGGATGGGACTGCACCCTTTGAGGGATCCTTATGGATCAGGATTATTCACCATTCTGTTAGCCATTCGGGTGACTCCCATTTCTAAGCAGCTGGTTTATTTGTGCTGCCAGGCGCTCGTGGAGTGCGGTGATTTTCTTTAGCCAGTAGGCATGTATCATGTCATGGCCCGGTGCTGTCCAGTTCTTCATACCTAAGACTCTTTCTTGGATGTCTGCCACTGTGATGGATACTGGATTCTGTTCAGGGAGGTTGCTACAGCGGGCAAAATAAGTATTGAACACGTCAACATTTCTCTCAAAAAACATATTTCTAATCAAACTATTGACACGAAATGTTCGGCAGAAATGCACACATAGAAAGAAATCCAAACATTCATGTCCATAAATGAAGTTATGTGTAATAAAGTGAAATGGCACAGGGAATAATTATTAAATACATGAAGAAAAGGAGGAGTAAAAAGGTCTGGCAAGTCAAGAAAGCAGCTGGAGTTTGTCAGTATTCAGAAGGTTAACCTGCGCCCTATTAGTGCAAAGTAATATCAGCTGGTATAGTCCTGATTGATGCCTTTTAAAAAGGTTTCTCACCAGCAAGGTGTTAGACAAGAAGCATTGCATGATGGGTAAAAGCAAAGAGCTGTCCAAAGACCTACGCAACCTTATTGTTGCAAAACACACTGAAGGCATTGGTTACAGGCGCATTTCTAAACTTCTGAAAGTTCCAGTGAGTACCATTGGGGCCATCATCCGGAAGTGGAAAGAACACGGCATTACCATAAACCTGCCACGGCCAGGTGCTCCTCGCAAGATTTCAGACAAAGGAGTCAGAACAATCATCAGAAGGGTTCTCCAACAGCCCAGGACAACTCATGGAGAGCTTCAGAAAGACCTGGAATCAGCAGGTACCGCCATGGCCATGGCCATGCACCATACACCACGCAAGTCTCCATTTTTGAAGAAGAAGCATGTTGAAGCTTGTTTGGAGTTTGCGACACAACATTTGGATAAACCCATGACATTCTGGGAGAAGATACTCTGGTCAGATGAGACTTAAATTGAACTCTTCGGATGTCATAAGACACAACATGTTTGGAGGAAAAATGGCACCGCACATCACCCCCAAAACACCATACCAACAGTCAAGTTTGGAGGTGGGAGAATCATGGCGTGGGGCTGTTTTTCAGCATGTGGTACTGGTAGACTTCATATCATTGAAGGAATAATGACTGGAGAAAAGTATGGAGACATTCTTGATCAGAATCTGCTGTCATCTGCCAGGGTGCTGAAGATGAAAAGAGGGTGGATCCTTCAGCAAGACAACGATCCCAAGCACACAGCCAAGGTAACACTCAACTGGTTGAAGAAAAAGAAAATAAAGCTGCTAGAATGGCCCAGTCAATCACCAGACTTGAATCCAATTGAAAATCTTTGGAAAGAACTGAAGATCCGGGTTCACAGAAGAGACGCCCGGAACCTTGAAGATTTGAAGGCAGTTTGTGTGGATGAAAGGGCCAAAATCACACCTGAGCAATGTATTCGACTGGTTTCTCCATACAGGAGGCGTCTTGAGGCTGTAATCACCAACAAAGGTTTTTGCACTAAGTATTAAATAAATTTCAGTAAGCGTGTTCAATACTTATTCCCTGTGACATTTCACTTTATTACAAATAACTTCATTTATAGACATAAATGTTTGGATTTCTTTTTATGTGTGCATTACTTGGGTTGATGCCGACATCTGGTGAAAATTTCGTGTCAATAGCTCGATTAGAAATATGTTTTTTGAGAGAAATGTTGACTTGTTCAATACTTATTATGCCCGTTGTATGTTCTTTTCTCAGAGGCTGCCTTTACACTGCACGGTTCAAGTGACCCAATTCCGATTTTTTCCTCTCACGTGGCACAGATCGGATATGATCGGTGAACGTGTAAGCAGGACAAAAGTGCATGGATTCCGTTTTTCTCAGATCGGATACAGGCCTCTCTCATATGTGGAAATAAATCGGAAACAAATTGGATACGTGCATTAGCGTGTGCCATGTAAGCAGACAAATCGGATATTCCCCAGTAAATGCGAGTTGGACGTCAGTGACGGCAACTCAGGACACCACCAACTGAGATCACATGACTTATTAAGGTGCTTTTGTGTGCTGATTTTGCTGTCAGCGTGTTACCTTTTAGCCTCAGGCTTCAGACCGTAGTTGGAAACCGCTGTTATGTCCGGTCCGGTCCCGGTCCGGATGCAAACGGTAACTAATGAAGCGGGACACCGTTGCTATGGAACAGCAGGCTAGAAGCCGTTTATTTCTTTGGGGGGCGTGTATGATGGGGACCATGTGTGTGTTTGAGCGGGCGCACGCCTGCTTGCGTGTGTGTGTGTGTAAGGAGAGAGCCCCCCCTCTCTCCTGTGAGCGCGGGGGTGTGAGCGCGGAGCGGGGGACTGTCGGAGAACCGTAAATTAAAAATAATGTGTGTCGTCCAAAAGTTTTTGTGTCTTTCTTAACCCACTCTGGAGGCTGAAGGTTCAGAACGGAAAAGAGAACCCCGAGGAAATCTCCCGTGTGTTTCTGACTACGGTCAGAAAAGAGAAGTCATTGCGCAGGAAAGGTTCAACACTTGGATCAAACTGTTCGGACAGCACGTCTGCAAACACTTCCTCATTCAAAACTCAGAGAAAGCACATAAGACGGCCGACCAGGCCAGCCCTCATTATTACTCCCCCGTGCATCCCCTCAGAAGCGCCCAAGGCAACGCCTCCCTCCGTCACCGCCTTGCCTCCATGACAACCGCAATCACAAAAGTCCGAAAAAGGTCCGCGGAGGGCGGAAATACTGCTACGTAGTCCTCAGAATGTCTACGTTTGATAGTTTCAGCATTGTATAGTGTAAATGCAAAAATCAGATACGGGTCACTTTTAAAAGATGATGTAAGCGGGTCGTCAAAAAATTCGGATATAGTCAGAAAATCGGATATGGGCATCAAGATCTGCAGTGTAAAGCCGGCCAGAGAGACCAGCCCCTGGGCATTGGTGTTATGTCCTGTCTCAAGGCTAGGAGCCTTTGTTTGGCAGTTTCCAGTGTTTCAGGTTCTTATTGTACCTCTTTGAGCCTCTGTCAGCTTACTTAAATCCTTCCGAGTTGCCTTGATTTTGGCCTCTAACCGTTGCTTCCATGGTGGGTATTGTTTTCTCCCATGGTTGCTCTTATAGCCAAGCATGAAGGATCACTGAAGCTGAAGTTAAAAAGCGACATCTTATCGCGTACAAAGCAGCATCTCATCAGTGTTCTAGTTTATTCAAAACCACACCTCCAAAGGGCTTTTTTTGCGTCACATTTGGGCGTTTGAAAAATGTTATGTTTAAAAAAAAAGGGGTAAGGCAGTAAGTACATTATTGCAATCTGCTATTGTAAAATTGAAAAACTTATATTGTACACTTGAAAAAAAATATTGTCAAAGTTAAGTTTAAAATTTGAATAAAAGAAAAAAGAAAAACACGAAACCAATAACTGTTAACAAATTAAAAAGAAAATGTTCATTGTAGTTTCCGCTTTTTTCGTTTCTACCTCTTCACTTTCAGTGCTTTTTTTCCCAATTTAGTTTTAAAGTTTTCGCAGCTGAATCTGATCCTCTCTATTATGTTGGGTTGAGGCTTTGAGCTATTGAGCAATTGGAAAATCATAACAATATTTCCTAAAGAGGTTATGGTGATGTGACGCCTTTTCTGCTCCAGAACTGTTCATGTCTGTTCATGTTGCCGCCTGTGCACCTCACTCTGATGTCCCAGACTTTGGGATTATTACTTTTTTGTTTTTCCTTGCTAATTTGTTGTTTGGTAGATTCTTTTCAGCACAACTTTGCAGTTAAGGTTGCCGTTCAATGTCTATTGTGCCATGTTTTATGGAGACCCAGCACAAGCAGCTTGCTAACTTTTCATGAATTTTCAACATGACTAGATTCTTGTTTTTAATTCCATTACTGGACCAATTTTCTATGAAGGTTCAAACTTAGAGAGTGTGAACAAGAGAGAAGTGTGAAAAGGTTTCTGTCTGTCTCAGAAAAGTATAGAAAATGTGCAGTGAGTAGTCTCCTCTGTCATTCGATGTTGAAATCTTGTCCCAGTAGCCAATGAGCTCAAAGGCCACATAAAAAATAGGTCAGCAGCGAAAACTTAAAAACTGATTGAAACTGTAAAGGGAGAACTCAAAGCAAAAATGGAGAAACAAAAACAAGATTGAAAATAGAAATAAACATTACCAATATAATTTAGTTTTAATTTGAATATTTTCTATTAAAGTTTTAAATTTACTTATTTTTTTAAAATGTAAAGTTTACAATATCATTTTTAATAATAATGGATAAGATTTATCTGCACTTTTCCAGATGCTCAAAGCGCTTACAGTGTGCCCATTATTCATTCACTCCTCATTCATACTTGGTGATGGTAACCACAGTTGTAGCCACAGCTGCCCTACAGCCCCTCTTACCATCACCGGGATCATTCACACACCAGTGGAGCCACACTGGAGGCAAGAAGGGTGAAGTGTCTTGCCCAAGGACACAACGACAGTTGGCTGGAGAGGGCGGGGATTAAACCGCTGACCCTTTGATCATTGGACAACCTGCTCAACCGCCTGAGCCACTGCCCTGATTTCTATAAATCATGATAACATTTTATTTATTCATGCAGTTTACAATATGTACTTCCAGTTTAAAACTGTTTTCAAATTTTAAATACAGTTTTTAAAATTTACTATGTCTTTTTTTCAGTTATCCATTTTTTTTAGAATTAAATTTTTTTTTTTTTATCACTTTAAGCTGATTCAAATTTGACCCTCTGGTGGCAGTATCACTTTTTTTGTAGTTAGTGTGTCTTTTTTTCCTCTTCTTGTTGTTTTTTTTATTTTTACAAATATGAATTACATTCATAAACCATTAAATATATTTAAAAAAAACAGGCTCTCTTTGTTGCAGACACTACAAAACTCTTTTTGCAGTTATCAAATTACCAAACCGACATGCTGTTACAACAGAAAAACTTTTTAAAAATAGTTTAAAAAAATTGAAAAATCGTGAAAAATCCATTGATTTTTTTTTGTTTTGTTTGATAATACAATTTCTACACCGAGAACTTTCTGGTTAGTTTTCTTTGTTATGCAAAGAATACTACATTTTCCTTTCACCTTGTTTCCACTGAGCGGTCCGGTATTTAGAGTTTTTCCATAGTAAAATGGACCCATCACAGTAAATAGTAATGAACCGTACCTCTTGGGGGCCCCTATCAGTTGTGTGACTATTGAAAAGTGTAACGGAACGGTTGGGGCGGAGCCACTGTAGCCACCCATTGATTGGTAAAAAGTGATACTGAGTGATACCCCCCTTTACTAAAAGAATACGGGAAACAAAGACAAACAATAACCTCCCTGGGGGGTATTCCAGAAAGCAGGTTATGCTAGCTCTCACGGTAAGTTTGAGGCTAAGGAAGTTGATAACCTCAGTTTTCGGTTCCAGAAATGGAGGTATGTTTCAGGGTAGGTCAAGTTGCCATGGCAACACATGCTCTGAACATAACCTGGTCGGGAGCAGGTTTAGTTGAAGGTTAGTTTGTTTACAGAGAGGTGAAGCAGCATGGCGTGTCCATTTAAGATGATTTAGTGGATGAAGAAGCTCAGTTAACACTTTTTCCACTATGAGAGGGTGATAAGACCACATATGGATGTTGGAAAATTAAACTTTTTTACTTTAAACTAACTTAGTTATTTGTTTCAGTTAAAATAAATCTTTTTTTTTTGTAAGTCGGTTTAAAAATTACACATAGTTTTCAGACAGTTATTTTACTTTCATTCAAATTAATTCAATTAAGTAGGTGTAACTTTGGTGCTGCTGTTAGATCGGCACCGCAAAGGACTCTGGGATATCATTCCCTTTGCCTGTCTGGACGGATTTGGGTTTAACCCTTATGTGGTGTTCGGGTCTGTGGGACCCGTTTTCATTTTTTATCAAAAGAAAAATTATACAATTAATTAATTTTTCAAACTCAGACTCACTGGCCTTGGCTCATTTTCTGTGAAGAACATATATCAGAATACATTTTTAATGACCACACACCGTACACCGTATACCCCCCCAACACATTTCTATTACATATAAGATGTTCGGGTCCACTGGACCCGGGGCTACCCACGAACACTGGCTGAGTAACAACAATATGAACACCACACAAGGGTTAAGTGTGGGTTTTTGACCAAATGTGTTTAGTTGTTTAGCTGTTTTATTGTGTTTTGCCATGTTTCGCCAAGTTATTTTGCCCTACTGAGCTCACGTCTCTGCACCATGAATGAGAGTGAAAGAGAGGATGATTAGTTTATAAAGCACCCCTACGAACACACTCTGTAAGCACGATGGGAGTTTCTTTAACGATTTCTTGCACTCCTTGCATTTCCCCCGTCTTTTTTATTGTTATAAAAATGATTATATCTGCCGGCTCAAACTTAGACATTTGAGAGTTCAAGAAATATAATTAATTAAAATGGAAACGTAAAATTTTCGGACGCCATCATCAAAACCTCAGACTCCGTCTCACTGAAGTACTGTATAGCGTTTTCTTGTTTTTTCACCACGCGTTTCCATGGTGACTCCAGAAATCGGCGATTGAGACATTGAGAATGTCTTTATGTACCTGCTGTGCACGTGCATTAACCCAGGGTTACCAAGTCGAGCGTAATTACGCCAACTCATATCCGGTCTTTTGGAACCGACATACCCAGAGTAAGCAAGTTCAGGCGGATTTCAGCCAGAGTTCAGGCTTAAAGTCAGGCTAGTTTAAACATGCTTCCTGGAATACCCCCCTGGACTAATATGAACAGGAGAAAACAGTTACTTAAGAAAATGGCAGTTCACCCCTACAGCTTCACTTAAAACATAACTAAATCAAACAAAACTACACAGAGTGGGGCTGAACACAAAACTAGAAGAACAACTAATTGCAACACAAACTACAAAACAAACAGAAGAGTGCCAAGCTGCAGTGGAGATAGGTTGCAGCCAAGCTCCCTTATCGCAGGTTGGAGGTCCACATGGTGCTTTTAAGGCTGCTGCCATCAGCTTGTGTCCAATGGGTGCCACACCTTCAACACCACACCTGCAAACAGTCAGCGACAGATTGACACACAAAGATCCAAAAACACAACAAAGTCCCACTCTAGTATAGAAAGATTATACACAAAGCAGAACAAAAAGAGAAACTCAACTAAATACGGCCATAACAGTTGATACCAAACAACTCCTCCCAGAAGTAAAAAATGTTTCAGACTCTGGGTTCTTTTCACCTTAACCCTAATAAAAGGAAATCTTGTTCTACTTCAACTGATCAGCAGACTTGCACTAACACCGCAAGGTTTCTAGCTGGCCGCTGCTTCAAACAAGTTCACTCCATTTACAGATGCACTCTCATTCACACCAAAAGTATTATTATTATTATATTGCTTTTAACACATTTGGGGACATTTTTAATACAGGACTTGGTCCTGCATTTTATTTTTAGAATTCTTGACCCCTACATATGCGTTCTTTTTCAGGCTACAGGGGCCTGTTTCAGAAAGGAGGTTCAACCAACTCTGAGGTTGAACTTGAACTCTGAGTTGGTCAATCGGGAGATTAACAACTCTGAGTTTTCTGTTTCAGAGAAGCTGATCCGAGTTAGATCAATCAACTCTGAGTGGACTGATTCGGAGGTGAGCGTACGCACCGCGACTATAAGAAGCCATTATCAATGGAGCGCAGATATCACAAGTCACCATGGCAACCGTGAAAAAAAGAGGTCTGCGTATTTTTCGCCAGCTGAACTTGACGTGCTGCTGCAGAGTTACAGTAAATATGAGCACATATTCTGGAAGAAAAGCAACACCGCTGCCTCTGCAAAACAGAGACAGTTAGCGTGGGAAAACATAGCTGCTCAAGTTAATGCGTAAGTTTGCATTTAAATCATTGTTATAAAATATTGGCTGTAATAAACTTTTTAAATAGCGTAAGGAGTGAAATAAAAATGGGGATATTTAGGTGTACTTTTGAAGTGTCATTCCTGGTGTAAATGCATGAAATGCTGCATAGTGTACAGAACCAATCTGGGGGAAAAATGCATTTAACATTGATAATGTTTAGAGGACTTTTTTGTTAACCTTCCCCTCTTGCAAACGTTGGTCAGTTTAATATTAATACATGCAATTGTGTTTTTAAAAGTGACCTTTTGTCTACTGTTGAACCTTTCGCTGCGCAAAGACTTCTCCGTTCTTTTCTCTCGTCTTTCCGATTTGTGGTCAGAAGTGCAGGGGAGATTTCCTTCAGGGCCAAAGGGAATTCTCCTTCGGGGTTCACTTCCCGCTGGAAACCGTCAACCTCCAGAGCGGATTAAGAATGACTCCAAAACAGTTATTCTGGGAATGACACCTTCTCTTTATTTAACTAAGTGCTCCGTCCTCCGAACACACAATATATTCCACGCACACACCTCCGCTCCGTGCTCACACCCCCCCCATCTGCACCTGCAATCGCCCCTCCCCTTGTCTCTTGTGGCTCGCACCCCGCTCAGCACACACACACTGCAACACTACCCTTGTATTGATCAAGTGGTATAGGTTTATATGGGATTAAGAAAGTAAGCAGTGCTAGCAAATTGTGTTTCCAAAAAGTAATTGTTACATTAATCTAATTCAATGTCCCTGATTTCATTTTCATGTAGATGCAATCATGCAGGAATTAAAAGAACATGGCAGCAGCTAAAAATGAAGTATAAAAACAAAATTCAATCAGGTCAAATTTGAGCATGTCATGGATGTAGGCTTTGTTGACAATATTTGATATATGAAACATCTACATAGCAATACATATCTAATGTTGTTTTAATTGTATATGTAATTGACTGCAACGAAAAACGGTAACGCTCAAACAAAAACGTATGGGGAAAAAAATTGAGTCTTCTCAAAATCCTCGTACGAGGTAAATATAATTCTCTATGAATTAATGCAGCCTCCTCGTCTATTGGGTCCTCCAAAAAAGGACAAGCCATTCTTGTCACTTAGACCGTCTGTGTGACGGAAATGTGGGCAATGAAGGTTGAAGCGAAATATACCGCTTCGTCTTTAAAAAGGGGAGGGGACCGGCAAAAACTTCGAGTTTGGAGAATAAAACCTGCTCCCGACCAGGTTAGGTTCACAGCGTAAGTAACCATGGACACTGACTCCGAGTATAAGTTACCTCTCTTTCAGAAACGGGTTTGACTTACTCTGCTTTCTCTGGTTTAACAAACCTCCCATTATGAAACAGAAAACCCAGGGTTTCCCTGATTTCAGGGTTAATGCACTCAGAGTTTACACTTAACCTCCTTTCTGAAACAGGCCCCAGGACTCCAACCTGTGCCTTTTATCAGAATTCTAGGCCTCTTTGGGGACTCAAACCCCTACATAAGAGCTTTTACTTGCCTTGTTGTTGTGGTCCAACTGGTTCACGGATCATGTCATGTGAATCCGGACCAAGAAAACACTACAACAGGCTTTCTTCCAGAGATCCATTCTCACATGCTGTGCAAAGTCTTCTATTGCCGGGCTCCCAGGGACCCAGATATATTGTATTCCATCCTCAAGGGAACAAAGAGTGTTAGATAAATTAATCAAGACAATAGAGAAAAACACAGAGAGACACCACACGAACATGCAAAGTTTATTGTGCACAAGGGAGAAAAACAAGTGTGATGGAGGACTGGCATCACCCTTTTTCTCTCAGGAACGCTGCTCTCCGTGCTCCTTTGTATTAAGAATACAAGTGGGAGGTTACAACTTACAAGCAAAGAAACAGTTGAAAAGTTAGTTAGGGGCTTGTACAATGAACCTTCTGGGCATGTTTTAGTTCAAACAGGATTATTTCTTATCTGGACATTGTGGCGTAAAACCCCTCATCCTAGTTTGGGGAAGAAGCAGGCAATAAAACATAGAAGAACTGTTGCTGACAAGGTAAAAGGTCATCTGTAAACCTCAGCTTGAGTTAACGTTAAAAACACATTTAAACAAAACAAAAACAATTTATTTAACAAACCAAAGGTGTGATTCCTCAAGTCAGAGGTTGCTTGCTCTCCCTCTGCATCAAAGTGACCCTTTCAGATCATTATTTCTTTATTCTCAACTAATGCAAAGTTAACTTTAAACGTTAAATGTTCATTCTAGCAAGCCTCATGCCTCCAGGCTTTGGTAATACAGTTTTAGAATAAGGCAGTTAGGTTTTGTGCTTGGCACACTCAGCCTTAATCGTATCTGTGAAACTGAACTACTGCATTGTCTTCTTTATTCCACAAGGTTAACAGCCTATGTTGTCAAAGTATTTTCCATGGCCAACAACCTGGTGAACATCAGAAAGAATTACATTTGTGATGCTGTGAAGTTCCTGATTCTCAGAACTCAGCAGCCGGATGGCTTGTTCTCAGAAATTGGAAAAGTTTACACGGGATCGATGACTGTAAGTGAAACCACTGATCTTCAACTGTTTCATGTCCAAGATTCCAACTTAAAATAAATTAAGAGTTTGCTTATGTTTGTGTGTAGGGTGATGTTCGTGGCTCTGATTCTGATGCCTCTATGACAGCGTTCTGCCTCATTGCCATGCAGGAGTCCCGCTCGCTCTGTTCAGCTGACATCTACGTGAGTTTCTGATATTAAATCTATATATCCATCCATATTCCTCTGCTTATCTGGGACCGGGTCGCAGGGCAACAGTCTAAGCAAAGATGCCCAGACTTCCCCCGCCCCGGCCACTTCCTTCAGCTCTTCAGAGGAGACCCCAGACGTTCCAAAGTCCAGCCGAGAGATCTAGTCTCTCCAGCGTGTCCTGGGTCTTCCCCGGGGACTCCGCCCAGTGGGACATGCCCTGAACACCTCCCCATGGAGGTGTTAAGGAGGCATCCGGACTAGATGCCCAAGCCACCTCAAATGGCTCCTTTCGATGTGGAGGAAAGCGGTTCTACTCCGACCTCTCTGAGGGATATATATATATATATATATATATATATACAGTGGTGGACAAAATTGTTGGTACCCCTCAGTTAAAGAAAGAAAGTCAACAATGCTCACTGAAATGACTTGAAACGTTCAAAAGTAACAATAAATTAAAATTTATTGAAAATTAAATAATCAAAATCAGGCTTACTTTTCAGTTGATGATTAACCGAATTATTAAAAAAGACAAACTAATGAAATAGGGCTGGACAAAAATGATGGTACCCAGGACTTAATATTTAGTTGCACAAACTTTTGAGGCAATCACTGGAATTAAACGGTTTCTGTATTTGTCAATGAGCCTTCTGCACCTGTCCACAGGTATTTTGGCCCACTCCTCATGAGCAAACTGCTCCAGTTGTCTCAGGTTTGACAGGTGTTTTTTCCAAATGGCATCTTTCAGCTCCTTCCACAGATGTTCAATGGGATTCAGATCTGGGCTCATAGAAGGCCACTTTAGAATAGTCCAACGCTTTTCTCTTAGCCATTCTTGGGGGTTTTTGGTTGTGTGTTTTGGATCGTTGTCCTGTTGGAAGACCCATGACCTGCGACTGAGATCAAGCTTTCTGACACTAGGCAGCACATTTCTATCCATAATGCCTTGATAATCTTGAGATTTCATTTTACCTTTCACAACTTCAAGACACCCTGTGGCAGATGCAGCAAAGCAGCCCCAAAACAGAACTGAGCCTCCTCCATGTTTCACAGTAGGGACCGTGTTCTTTTTGTTGTATGCTTCATTTTTGAGTCTATGAACATAGAGCTAATGTGCCTTACAAAAAGCTCCAGTTTTGTCTCATCTGTCCAAAGGACACTTTCCCAGAAGCTTTGTGGCTTTTCAACATGCATTTTTGCAAATTCCAGTCTGTCTTTTTTATGATTTCCTTTCAACAGTGGTGTCGTCCTTGGTCGTCTCCCATGAGGTCCACTCTGGCTCAAACAACAACGAATGGTGCAATCTGAGACTGATGTACCTTGATCTAGGACTTCACCTTTAATGTCTTTGGAGGTTTTTCTGGGCTCTTTGGATACAATTCAAATTAAAGCTACAAGTAGCATTTAGCGGGCCCGAGCACGTGCGACCGCCTGGCATGGGCGACCGCCCCAAGAGCAACGCCCTGTTCGAACCGTTTGGCTTCATTGTTCCTTCTGGTTTCTGGAGCTGCAAGCTACATTTAACATGATAGCAGCATGTCGGTGGGGGGG
>CM074500.1:29462410-29483049 GCA_037389245.1 Oryzias sinensis
GGGGGGGGGGGGGGATGGCTGTCGATCAATACAGACCATGAATTTCTGCTTTATTTTTTTTTTTTTTGGATGCTGGTGTGCCGCGGGATTTTTTCAGGGTTAAAGTGTGCCGTGGCTCAAAAAAGGTTGAAAAACACTGATCTAGACCAGGGGTGTCAAACTCATTTTGGTTCGGGGGCCACATTCAACCCTTATGATCCCAAGTGGGCCGGACCAGTAGCGTAAAGGCAAAATAAAGATTTATTCTTGTTTTTTTACCTAATTGGAAAACATGCCTCAACGAACATGGTAGCCTTATCATTTCTTATTACACATTCATTCACAGAGGCCAATGGATCTTAAATAAAATTAATTTCACTTTAAAAAATATTGATTTGTTCAATTTTATACAGACTGAATATTTTAAATCTGACACTGAAGCAATCCTGATAATAAATTCAAGAGGGGCTTCAGAAAAAAATGAAACATCTTCCTGAAAGTAAACGTCCAAACGATGACAAAATTACACTAAATTAAACTTGCAAACATTTGTGAACATAAGAGTTTGGAGTTGACCTCCTTTCTCTCCTGAAACTTCACCCGTCCATAGATATCAGGATTCAAACCCTGTGCAGAAACACATTTACTGTCATTCAAGTGTGAAAAACACAATGAAATGTCCATTATTATTATCATTCATTATTATAAGATTCTTTCCTCGTTTCTGCCTGAATTTTGTGGCAACACCTGCCTTCTTCCTGACCTTTGATGGAGCGCGATCAGTGATCAAAATTCCTTTATATGACCAGTTCACTTTAACATTGTCCAGCACAGTAACTAGAGAGCTGACTATGTCATCAGTTGTTGTTGTGTCCATCAACTCTAGAAACTCCACTGTGACGGTCTCTTCAACACCTTTAATAAATATGCACAGCTGTACATATCTGTGATGTTGGTGCTTTCATCAATAGTGACTTAAAATACAATAAATGACTGGATTCCTTCACATGGCTGCCCATGTTTCCTCAGAGATGTTGGATCTGGAGTCGTAATTCTTGACAGACTCATGTTTAACCCTTGTGCTATCTTAGATGACCCCACCCTTATATTTTCAATTTCAATTTTATTTGTATAACCCAAAATCACAACAACAGTTGTGTAAATGAGCTTCATATTGACGTGTTTTCCCTACCATGACAAAGGTGGATAAAGGTGGAAAGATTTCATGTAATCCATGGACACCAGTGAAGATCAAAAATCCTTGAAGTAAAAAGGTTCAGAGCATTGTCTAGTAGGGGTGTAAGAAAAAATCGATTCTGTAAAATATTGCGATAGTTCATTTGGCAATTCTTGTATCGATTCAAAATGCTGCCAGATCGATATTTACTTAATTATTTCTGAGCGTCCTTCAGCGTCTGACTCTTGTTGTCCACTTCACCCTCCGACCGCTAGTTGGCAGCAGAGCACACGGAGCCTCTTATAGCAGCTCTACTCCACACAAGACAACAGGAGGACTGCAGCCAGAGGTAGCTTGTTCTGTTGTTATGAGACATGAACTACTTTGTTTTTTAATTGGGATGGATACCAAACAGAAACTCTGAGCCATGTTGCTGCCAGAAACATATAAAAACGAGGATTGTGGTGCTTTTTAGCGGCTCAGATAAATACTAGTGAAGCATGGCAGCGGCTAAATCGGCTGAATGCTATCAGCATAGCGGGCTAAAGTTCTGCAGAACATTTCAGCAATAGATTCAAGTTTAGCAACCTGATGGATCAGAGGGATGTGTACAACACTCTGAGAAAAGGCCGACATCGTGGCGAGGAGCGTTAGTTTACTTCCGTGTGTGAGAAGTGTGGCTGCTAAGTTGCAGCAGAGGCAGAGCAGACTGATATGTAAACAAAGTACCTTCTTTTTCAAATTAAAGCAACTTTCCTTCGTTCTGTCCTGCTGCGTCATCACACTTTATTGTTTCTGGAAAGAATTAGTGTCCCCCACACCCCAGCCTTTATTTTTGAAGCACCATTCAGGCTCCTGAACCGTTTAAAAGTACTGGAGAAGCTACATTAAGCAATGCTGAAATTAAACAGCATTTTATTTCCCTAATAGGAATGTATTGATTAAGGCACATTCATTCTTTGTTTTTCTTATAATGAAAAATATTTTGTTGTGGAAATCAGACAATGTCGACTGTTCCCTTTCTATATTTTAACTTATCAAAATAAAAGCACTATGAATTTTCTTTGGTATACGCAACTTATATATGAGATACAGTTGCAGTGCTTAACATTATGATTATTAAATAAACTGAATTTGACAATTTTATTACAGTGGAAGACATTACAATTCAGTAAGAGTTTTTTTCAAAGTCATATTTAAAGAATAAAAGAAAGAAAATATGTTTTGGTAAAATATCGGGATACGTATCGTATCGCGGGAAGCATATCGGGATACGTATCGTATCGCCAAACTCTTGCCAATACACACCACTACTGTCTAGTGGGTTTAGATGACCCAACTCCCAATGTTAAAGTGCCTAGGATAGCACAAGGGTTACGGTCGACTGCTTTTTGGGGCACAAGACTTTTGTAGCCTTCAGCAATTTTCAATAAGTTCACCATCAGAAAATGATTCGGATGTTTGCTCCAACTTGTTTGCAAAAAGGTAGCTAGGTGTCACTGCTCTATGGAGTTAGTTCAGTCTCAATAATCAGAAATGCACACAACCTTTTTCACAAATACACACGCTCCGATTCACAAATGTCATTTTATGCAAACGTGAAAAATAAATTCGGAAATGCACACCATGTGTTTCACAAACACACACATTGTGTTTCACACATGCACACTAAATGTTTTACAAATGCACAATAAGTGTTTCTCACAAATGTGCACACTGTGTTTCACAAAAAACATTTTAGAAATTCACAATTAATGTATCAGAAATACACAGTAGGTGCTTTACAAACATGATTTTTAGGTACACATGTAATGTGAACTCACAGATCATTCGAATTGCAGAGTGTGCATTCAAAATCCCGTTCTCGTTTGTGAATCTCCCCGTGTGTGTGAGAGATTTTTCTACCGTGAATATTGAGACTCATCTGACGGAGCAGGTCAACTAATGTCACCATTGGCTAGTGAATCTGTCAATCAAACTCATCGGCAAAGCAGGCGGGTTCGCTTTTAGCCAATCGAATGGCCCCTTACACTTTCTCTACGCTTTCTGCAGGTGGCAAAAGCCCTGCCCATGTTTGATTCTGGACCAGTCGGTCGTTAGCGTGTTAGCCTTAGCATGGCTTGTCGGTTTATTTCCTTCGGTTGTCAAAAATTACTGGCTTGTGCAACTTTTCAGTGGACCTGGGAGCAAGGCAACAGTGGTTGAATGCAGTTGACATAGAATCCATTGAACTCTGTACTGGTCATGAGATTTACAATGGACGTTTCACTCGGGATTGTTTGTACGTTATTCTCTTAGCTTTCATGCTAGCGTCATTTCAACACTCAGACACGGTTTTGATCATATGAAGGTGGAGGAGAAAAATATGCAACTTCCACAGAAGGTTTTGTGGAGAAACTGGTATCACTTTGCTCCATACCACGCAGTGGGACTACATTACCTCGAGTTCATTTCACTGTCAATCACAGATACCCAATACACCTCCCCTGCTCAGCCCGAAGTCACATTGCTGGACCTTAATTTTTTAATAACTCAAATGTCATTGATTTTATATTGTAACCATATTTCTGCTTCTAACCTCTTGGCCACGTCACCCTTGCAAAAAGATCCTCATCTCTCTGGGTTTTATAACTGGTTAAGTACTACACAACAAAAGATGGTCATAGAACAACAAAGTGCAAACATTCACCCTTTATTGCAGAGTAAAATTCAGTGAAAACATGGACAGATTAAAACATCAATATTTAAGCAGATGTGGGGGATCTCTACTGATTTGAATCTTACTTAAACTGGAACTAATTTTCACAACATCCTTACATACAATGAAGTTCCTTGAACAATACAGCAGTATTGATTTGAACTTTGTCTTCCTCCCCTCAGTCTCTCTTCTTCTGTATGTAATTATGTTGCCTAAATTAAGTTCTAAACAAACGGGACTGTAAAGATATAGGTCAACTCCAAAACGGTCTGAATTCAACAATGGGTTGATGTCGTCTTGCAGTTCCAACATTTGTGGACCCAAAAGAGGACTGTCCCATACCAGGACATTGATCCGAGGTTCAGTCATGGATCCACTCTCCTCCCATTCTATCTCTGGAACCAGCATACCCTGACAAAAAAAAAACTGTTTATGAACAGCGCTGTTTTTTTATGTTTTAGATTATGTAGGAACAGTGACCGACTAATAATAACTTATATTGTTGCTGGCAGGCAGACCTCATATCTCCATAACTGTTTATAATTTGCAAATAAGTGAACCTTAACAAAGTAGTGAGATTAGTACAGCTGATAGCTCATAATGCCATGCATTGTGATGCATTTTGAACTTGCAGATGTGCTATTCTTCCTACTTGATTTAAAAAAATAAACAATTTAGGGAAATTGTTTGCACCACAAAACAATAATACTTTTCATTCATTTTCAATGAAAATTCACTGTAGTCATTGTGATTTCATGATACTGTTCTTGATACTTTCCACTTTAGTCGAACTGCACACAAATCAGTTGTCCAGTACAGTGAGATTAAATAAAGCATTTACCCGGGGATCAGAAACAGGGTTGTGGGTCAAGCCCAACTGCCACAGCTCCGTTGGTGTCATGCTTTGCTCCGTCCTGATTGGATGGCTGTCCCACGCGTCACTTAAGACATCCAAACTGGTCTGAATGCGTGGTAGGAAAATGTAATGGTAGCAGAATACGTGATGTTACTGATATTGAGCAAGTCTTGGTCCTCAGGAGAGAGCAGGATGTTGTAATATAAACCAGTAACACTCACGAAGACGTCACACCAGAGGGGCTCAATCCTGTATTTGGAAAAAAGCAAAAAGAAATATTATATTGTCAGATTTATTTTTAATACATCATTCACTTTTATGTATATATTAAAGCTTCTAAAACTAGGTTCAACTCACCGTTTATTGTGTGAACACTTTTCCCACAATGAAGCTGTTTGTGTCAGTTCTATGTACTGTGATTATTAACTCAGCTATGCCCACGTTCTCCTCCATCATCTCCTCTCACCCTGACAATAACATGAAAATCATGTCTCAAACACATAATTACAAATGCATCGCCAATACGGTACACATTAATTTAAAATGTAACGTTCTTATGTATGTTGCCAATAAGTAGAATTTCTAGGTTAGATAAATTGCAGGAGTGGGTTACATGTATCACTGGGAAAAAATTGAGGTGAGAGATGTTGAGTTTTATACACGAGTCACCTCGTTCATTTATTAACTCTTTGTAGGACAAAACAACAACAGTAAAACTGACACTGACACCTAATGGTGAAATTACAGTATTACAACACTCCCACTTAATTTCACATTATTTAGAACCTTGAAGACAAACCCTTTTTTCTTCTCTTCACAAAAACTACGTTATAACAGTTTCTTTTTAAGAAAAAACTTAAATTCCAGATATCTTTCTTCAACCTCATTTGCTGTATCCCGTAACCTTAATTATCTCCTTTCTTTTACATTTCTTATCTTCATATTCATTTTCTTACAAAACAAAATATTTCTGGATACATTCAGTAGTAACCTGCTAAAAAAAAATTTAACTATTTTCTCACACAAAACAAAGTCCAATCTCTCCTCTGAGACTTTCAAACATCTGTTTTGTCAACGGCTTGGTCAAGATATCTGCTTTCATATCTTCTGTTGGACAATATCGTAGAGTTATTTGTCCATTTTGCACACATTCACGGATGTAGCGATATCGAATGTCTATATGCTTAGTTCTGGAGTGATCCACTGGATTTTTTGCAATTGCGATGGCACTTTGGTTGTCTTCCATGATCACTGTGGGTGTGTTCTCCACTCCAAGATCAGCCAGTAAACGTCTCAGCCAAACCCCTTCTTGAGCAGCTTGACTAAGTGCAACATATTCAGCTTCTGCTGTTGAGAGTGCAACTGTTGCCTGTTTCTTGCTGAGCCAGCTCACCGCTCCTCCACTCAGTAGAAACATGTTGCCTGTTGTCGAACGTCGGTCATCTTGGTCACCAGCCCGATCCGAATCTGAAAATCCAATTAAAGATCCAGAGTCTGACTGTTCATATTTAAGGGCAAGATTCACTGTCCCTTTCAAATATCGAAGAATCCTTTTCACGGCAGTCAGATGAGCAGTATTGGGATCTGCATTGAACTTTGAGACAGCATTCACTGCTTGAGCTATGTCTGGTCGTGTGGCTATTGAAGCATACAGCAAACTTCCCACCCTTGACTGATAGTTTTGTTGGTGTACTGGTTTACTAACACCATCACTCTTTTTCAGTTTCACGTTGGTATCAGCAGGAGTTGCTACAGGATTAGCATTTTCCATCCCATATTTCTTAAGTGTGGCTTCAATATAATTCTTCTGATGTAGAAAGACACACTTCTTCTCTTTGTCTTGAACCACAGAGATGCCCAGGATGTAGGACAGCTCACCCATGTCCTTCATCTTGTAGCGCTTCTTGAGAGCTGCTTTCAACTCGTTCATGCTCTCAGTTGACTCTGTTATCAGAATGAGATCATCCACATAAACTGCAAGGATCTCAAGCTCCTGTCTTGATCTCACAAACACACAGGGATCTGATGTGCTCTGTTTAAAACCAAGTTCTGTCATGAACTCTGTGAAGGCTTTGCTCCAGCAACGAGGCGATTGCTTCAGTCCATAGATTGATTTTTTTAGTTTGCACACCAGGTGTTCCTGTCCTGGTTTGATGTATCCTTCTGCCTGCTCCATGTAGATTTCTTCTTCCAAGTGTCCATTTAGAAATGCAGTTACAACGTCCATCTGATGAACATGCATGTTGTTTTGATTTGCAAAAGACAACAATGTACGAATAGAGCTGAAACGTACCACTGGTGAAAATGTCTCATCATAGTCAGCACCATACAACTGTGAGTAGCCTTTGGCGACAAGTCTGCACTTGTATCTCTCCACTCTTCCATCACTATGATGCTTGACTTTGAACACCCATCTTGAACCTACAGCTTTTCTGTCTTTTGGTAAGTCCACTAGATCCCACGTCTCATTTTCGAGCAGCGACTCATATTCCAAATCAGCTGCATCCTGCCATTCTTTTGCATTTGGACTCATCAGAGCTTCTTTCATTGTGAGTGGCTCTGTCACACAACACAGATTTGCATGATGATCAACAACAACTGCATCAGCAAACTCGTCGTATCCATATCTCTTTGGAGCCTTTTTGATTCTTTCACTTTTTCTGACAGCATCAGCAGCAGTGGCTTCATTCTCTGTTTCAATGTCATTTGTGTCCACAGTTACTTCATTCTCTGGGTGGGGCTCTTCTGCTCCCTGTTTCCAGTCAAAGTTTGATTCATTGAAAATGATATCCCGGCGGATTAAAATCCTTCTTTTCTCTTCATCATATAGGCGATAACCCTTAGCGTTGTTTGCATAGCCTACAAAACGAAGCTTCTGAGCCTTTTTGTCCAGTTTTTGTCTTTTTTCATCTGGAATATGTGCATAAGCAATACATCCAAACACCCTCATGTGACTCATGTCAGGTTTTCTTCCACACCATCTCTCATAGGGTGTCTCCTGCTTCAGTACAGATGTAGGCAGCCTGTTCTGAATGTAAGCTGCTGTGGCTACAGCTTCTGCCCAGTACATTTTTGGCAACTTAGCATGTGACAACATACTTCTAGCTGCTTCAACTAAAGTCCTGTTTTTTCTCTCTGCAACACCATTTTGCTGTGGTGAGTGAGGTACAGTCACTTCATGTTGGATGCCTTGAGCTTTCAAATATTCTTGAAACTCTCTTGATGTGTACTCACCCCCATTGTCTGTTCTGAGTCTTTTAACAGCTTGTCCACATTCATTTGTGAATGTTCTTTCAAATTCTTTGAATTTGGTTAACACCTCATTCTTGTGTTTCAGGAAGTACACTTTGCAGCATCTGGAGAAATCGTCAATAAATGTCACAAAATATTTTGTTCCACCAATGGATTCAGTCTGCATGGGACCACAGACATCACTATGAATCAGCTGCATTCTGTGTTTGGAACGAATTCCTCCAATCGACTTGTATGGCTGCTTGGACAGTTTTCCTTCCACACATCCCTCACAGAAAGAAACCTCTGTGTCTGTGGAGAAGTCCACTCCGTTCACCAGATCTTTTAGTTCCTTTAGCTTGGTAGTGTGGCCCAGCCGCTGGTGCCATAAGCTGGCTGCTACTGATGCATTATGACAAACTTTTAAGTCCTTTTTAACATCCAGCTGATAAAGTCCATCAGCTCTTCGCGTTCCCATTCCTTGAAGAGTTCCATTTTTTCCACGTATGTAACAGTGACACTTTCGAAACTGCACTGTGTTGCCTTTCTTGGTGGCTGCTCCCACTGAAAATAAATTCCCCAACAGCTTTGGAACATACAGCACATCATACATTGTGACGTCTTTTACATCACTTATTTTGAAAGTCATTTTCAAGTTGACGTTTCCCATTCCCAGAGCATCAACCACCCTGCCGTCACCGAGCTTCACAGACTGTGCTTCCGTGAACTGCTGGTAATCTTGAAGAATGTTGTTATCACATGTCATGTGCTTTGATGCTCCAGAATCTATCAACCATTCAAACTGTTGTGGTGTGTCAGTTGGATTTGCCTCTTTGGTGACAAAAGCACTTTCACCTTCTGCATCATCACATGTCATGCTTTTAGCCTTATGAGTCTTCTTTCTGGCCTTGTACTTCCAACTTGGACAGTCACGTTTAATGTGGCCTTCCTTTCCACATTTATAACACCGCCATGTGGTTGGTCTTTCCGCTCCTACTGTCCTGAAGTTTTCCTGTACACTTCCCCGACACTGAGATGACATAGCTGATGCACCACCACCTGAGCTAGCACCGCTGTAACTTTCATTTGCATTTACACGCTTTTGCTCTTCATTTATTAAGGCTTGTTGAACAAATTGCAGCGTCAAATTGTCCATCTTTGTCTCTAATGCAGTGACAATGGTGGCATAACTAGGTGGCAGACTACCCAAAAGTGTCACAATTTGATCTTCTTCTTTAATATCAGCTCCTATAGCTGTTAGCTGATCAGTCAGTTCCTTCATTTGCTTCAGATGCTCACTTAATTGACATCCTTCCTTCATTTCACATCGAAAATATTTTTTCTTAAGGAACAGTTTGTTTGCCAAAGTGTCTCTCTCAAAATGGCCTTTAAGCGTAGTCCACGCTTCCTTGGGAGTCTGGCAGCTTGTTACAAGGTAAAGCTGGGGTGTACTCACGTTCAGCACTAACGTGGAGAATGCTTTCTCTCTCCGTCTGGTAAACTCCGCTTGTGCTTGAGCATTAGCATCTGCGGCTAACACGTCCGTCTCCGTTAGCATGCCCCATAGTCCTTTAGCCTTTAGCAAGTGCTCCATTTGAAACTTCCATGTTGCCCAATTTTCTGGTCCGCTCAGCTTGTCTATAAACAGCTTATCCTCCATTGTGAGAAAAGCAAAAAACTCACAACTCTGTTTAATCCACAAAATGCAGTGAAAAAAGTTTTTCAGCGTTCTCTGGGCCCATAACCTGTTGAGTTTTATACACGAGTCACCTCGTTCATTTATTAACTCTTTGTAGGACAAAACAACAACAGTAAAACTGACACTGACACCTAATGGTGAAATTACAGTATTACAACAAGAGAGACTGTTAAGGGGGGGTAAAATGTTATTCATGAGGGGAAAGAGTTTTAGAGTTGCCTTTGTTTTCAGAGAGGAGTCTAAAAAAAGTTATTTTATTTTTGTACAAATAACCAAGTACTTATACTGCCTGATATGTGAATAAAAGATTTCTTTATGAATAACATGAATACCTCAGAGGAAAGCCATAAACGTTCACAGCGTCACTGAAGAAGGCCAAGTGGTTGTCTGCACAGTTGTTGTCTGCCATCTTCAGGTACAAGATCTATGGAATACAAGTACAAATTACTTTCAACTGACAGATATTTACAGGGGCAAACATTCTAAATTCACAATTGACAGGTAAAACAGTAATACAATAGGATGATAAAATATGAAATAGTATAGAATAGAAAGGTATTTAATGATCACACATAAAAACACACACGCATTACAAATAGAAATATCACAAATTAAAAAGATTGATAAAAAAGGTAAATAATTGAAAAATCAGTGGGTAAAATTAAAAGAAATTAAAGCCGCAAGCGGCGTTGTATGGCCCGCAGACGCAACCCGCCTTCCACGCCCAACTCTACTCACCACCGCCTACCTCACCGCCCTCACTGCCCACTTTTGATAAAGGCTAGACAAAACGGCATTTGCAAATTATGCTAACTATGCTAGCAATGCTGATTTGGCTAAAAGTGCTAGCATTGCGATCAGCATCATCAACTGACTCAGGAAAACACATTATTAAAAATGCTTATTATGCTAACTATGCTAGTTATGCTCACATAGCTAAAAGTGCTAGCATAGCGATCAGCATCATCAACTGACTCAGAAAAACACATTCCTCCATTGGTGAGAGCTATATGTCATAGGTTGATAAAAAACCCACTTTCTCCAAAATGGCGGCTTTTCTGTTGATTTTATCTCCATAGCAACTATTTTATTTTTTGGTCCCCTCGGGAGGACAAATAGATTGACGTCAGTTTCGGAAAAATCGGTAAAAGTAAACTTTTTGTTGTCCTTAGCAACAGGGGTTTTATGCTAACCACGCCCACATTCCTTATATGTCCATATCCAGTGTTTTTCAATGTATTCAGTTTCAGGCATTAATGCATGCATTCAATTTTCATTGTATTGCATTGAAATGCATGGGAGTTATAACAGTGCACGACTTTGCGAGCTCGCAACGCGGACACCGTTCAAAATCTACAACTTCTAATTGCAACATTTTTTTCACAGTAGCTTGCCGTTGATGCCCAAAATGTTTCGAGACGATCGCGGAAAATTCCAACGACAAGTTTACGATTGAATCCAGGGGTAAAGGCATTTTTTATAGAAAATTCAAGATGGCGGCCTTTTCCCGAGGTCAAAGGTGGACGAAACTCCTGAGGTAGTTGTGGACCTGCTCTAGCAACATGTGAGTCAAATTTCGTGAAAATCGCTTGAAAAAAAGTTAATTTTTCACATATTGTGTAAAAACGCGAGAAACGCAAAATGGCAGATTTTGGCACAAAATGGCCGCCAAACCGTAGGTCGTGTCACCATCCCGTAATGATTTCAAAACGTCCTTTGGATATCGCGGACAAGGGTATATTGGTTTCGTTAGTCGATTCTCAAAAAAAAAGTTCCGAATTTTGTCGTTTTTGCTGAGTCGGCACATTTTTCTGCGACGGTTTTTTGCTTACCACGCCCACATTCCTTTATCGATCTTGTCGTGCGTAGCATCGTTTTGTTCAGCGCGGGCCAAGGAATCGCCTATTTCCTCTTCACGACATTCCAATGAAAAATGTGCGAGCTAGCCAAGATGGCAACGGTTGCTAGCTCGCCACACGCACGCCGTTCAAAATCTACAACTTCTAATTCCAACATTTTGTCCAGAGTAGCTGGCCGTTGGTGCCCGAAAAGTTACGAGACGATTGATGAAATTTCCAACGACGAGTTTTCGTTTGTATCTGGTGCTAAAGGTGCTTTTTTGAGAAAATTCCAGATGGCGGCCTTTTCCCAAGGTCAAAGGTCAACGACACTTCTGGGGTGTTTGTAGACTGGAGCTGGCAGCAAGTGTGTGCAATTGCGTGAAAATCGTTCAAACAAAAGTGTCTTTTCCCCATATTGTGGGAAAACACGAAAATCGCGAATTCTCAGAGTTCGCCACAAAATGGCCGCCAAGCCGTAGGTCGTGCGGCCGTCCCGTAATGATTTCAAAACATCTTTGGGGTATCCCCGACACGTGTGTCTTGGTTTCGCGACTGTATTTTGAAGTACATTTTGTTCGGCCCCATACGCGATTTTCGGCCCATTCATTTCTTTGACGGGATCGCTGGCTGTGATGTCATCATCTTGGGGGGGTGACGTTGACTTTGTGGAAAATTCATTTGCAATTTATCCCAGGTGTGTGCACGTTTTGGTGACTTTTCGAGCATGCGGCGGGGGTCAAATTCTCGCTGAAAGGCGGTGAAGTCGTTGTTCCAACTGCGAAAACAATATGGTCCTTGCAGTCAGTGACTGCTGCTGCGGGCCATAATTACTTGTAAGATGTCCTGCCAGAGAGTTGTATTGCCTGATGGCACGAGGAACAAACGATTGCTTTAGTCTTTCTGTGGAGCAGCACTGGGACAGCAGACTGTTGCTGAATGTCCAGGCCTTCCACATCAACAGGTTGCCTCTCCAAGGTGCTTGACAGTCGATGATGCAGCCTTTGAAGGATGTCACGCTTCAGTAATTCCTAGAGAATAAATAAAAACATGACAAACATGGATTAAATAATTTAGCTGGTTGAGATTAAATAACATAATTTTCAAATATTAGAAAGGGGATTTTTTTTTAAACACTCTTGCTATGATAACTTGAGCTTGTAGTAAAGAACACCTTTAAAAAAAAATTAGAGACAAGACTAGAAACAAGCCTGTGTGTAATACTTACAGTAACTTTTACTCTAATCACTGATGACAGCTGATTTCTCCCATCCACCCTTTCTGTGACTACTTATCGACTACAAAACAGCCTAAAAACATAATGTTTGGGATTCTTGTCATTACGTCATTGGAAGTAAAGATACAGGGATTTTAGTGGCTGTCACTCTGACACAATCTCACAGGGCTTGCCAGCACAATACGGGTTCTAACGTTAGAAACTTAAAGGCTTCTTTCATTCAACAGTGGATTCACGTCTTTTATATTTAAAAAATGCCGTTTTCATGAATGTCATATGAATTAACTTTGTTGCACATATCCACCCCGTCTTAAAGTCTGGGTTGTAAAAAGACTGTCTCTAACTTTAACCCGGATCGCGTTTACATAAAGGCAGCACACGGGACAGCTAACTAGCTAGTTAGCATAGCATCAGTGTTTAAACAAATCGCCGTCTCCAAAACAATACTTTTTATTAAACTTTCTTTGCTGCTTTTAATCCGGCATGTTTTCCCCTTAGTTCTATCTGAATCATGTTAGAACATACAGATTGTCTATTTGCTAGCTTTAACCGTCACCGGCTTGAACTCACAGGCAGACACAACTTGAGTCGAAAGCCGGCTAATTTCGAGGCCCCTGGTTGGTTGTAGTTACTCGTGTTGTGTGAAGAGCTGGTATGCCAAGTATAAAACTTGACAAAACCATCATAAGTCCTCCCCCGCTTTAAAACCATTAAAAATATATATAACCGCACAGGCTAAGCTAAGCAAAGCTAAGCTAATTTGCGGTGGGGGGTACTCTGCAAACGACTCGGCTGAAGTGTTCATAAAGCATTCACACATGTCACTTGGCTAAGGAAAACGCTTCAACTTAGTATTCAATAACATTACAGGACGTACAACGAGGGAATGATCAAATAAATGCATTACTTACGGGCTGAGACTGATCCTGTTCGGAAGACCTCTCCGCCATGTTTGCCGCCCGCGTCCTCTCAACTGCTGTGCTGAACAGCTCCCTCCCTCGTCAGTTTGAAAAGTGAGGAGTGTAAGGGGCCATTCGATTGGCCAAAAGCGAACCCGCCTGCTTTGCCGATGAGTTTGATTGACAGATTCACTAGCCAATGGTGACATTAGTCAGCCTGCTCCGTCAGATGAGTCTCAATATTCACCGTAGAAAAATCTCTCACACACACGGGGAGATTCACAAACGAGAACGGGATTTTGAATGCACATTCTGCAATTCGAATGATCTGTGAGTTCACATTACATGTATACCTAAAAATCATGTTTGTAAAGCACCTACTGTGCATTTCTGATACATTTATTGTTAACTTCTAAAATGTTTTTGTGAAAAACAGTGTGCACATTTGTGAGAAACACTTATTGTGCATTTGTAAAACATTTAGTGTGCATGTGTGAAACACAGGGTGAGCATTTGTGAAACACATCTTGTGCATTTCCAAATTTATTTAGCACGTTTGCATAAAATGACATTTGTGAATCGAAGTGTGTGCATTTGTGACTCGGAGTGTGTGCAATTCTGAATTATGAGACTGTTCTGACCTCATACTGCTCCATCACTAACGTCAGGGCTGCAGTAAATCCAGATGGTTATTTATCAGTCCAGCTAATAGTTGCAAAATCTTTTTTTTTTCTTAACTGCAAATGCTGAAACTTTTCTTTGTGGAGAGTCTCATAGAGGTGCTGAATGTTATATTCTTGGAGAACCTATTAAAGACATACCAAGCATGCAGGTTTGCATTCAGCTCCGTGAACAAATAAAACGCTTTCCATTTTCCTGGAAAGCTCAGGACTTCACTTCAACCTTTTTTTTCTTTTTGACAACATTTTGGTCATTAGGGTGTCACTACTGATCATCCTTCAGTGGTGAGGCTCACAGGGAACCAAACTACTGCCTACCCAGACACAGAGCTGTTAGGTTTCGTTTTTGGCACATGCAGTAATGTTGTTACACCTGTTAAGCTTTTCCTTTGCTCCCCCTAGTGGTGGAATTGCGCATTTCGGTTATTTCTTTAAAAAATCAGAACTCGCCACAGGAATGGACTAAAAACTTGCTTTCTTTTTGAAACATGCTTATGATTTTAACTCTTCATGTGTGGGCCGGACTAAACCACCTGGTGGGCCGGATACGGCCCACGGGCCACCCCTGATCTAGACCCACAAGACAGTGCACTGAACCTTTTTTCTTCAATGATTTGTGATCTTCACTGGTGTCCATGGGTTACATGAAATCCTCTTCACCTTTATCCACCTTTGTCATGGTAGGGAGAACACGTCAATGTAAGGGTGGGGTCATCTAAGATAGCACAAGGGTTAAAAAAAACATGCTGTGCTGATGTGAGATTAGGAAGCTTTTGAGTTTATTTACAAAAAAAACAATACAAATTAAAAATAGGGTTATCTTTTTTCATATCTACAGTATACAGTGCAGATTAAAATGATGATTCAAGTTATATACAGTTGTTTCCAAGGCAACAATTAAAGATGAACAAAGACACACAATTTTGCTGATTTTTGGGGTCAGACGATTATCAATTAGGTCAATTCACAGCATCGGTGAAGGCAATATTACTTTGTCTTTGGGAAACACCAGAATATCTGCCCCAAAAGTTCAGCTTTTACACTTCCTAAAGTTACAGGAAGTAAATGCATACAGGAGAGGATTCAGGCTGCTGTTCAAAATGACAAGTGCTTTAAATGTACTGGGACTCATTGCAAAACTCCAACAGGCCCTCAACAATGAGATAAACTGCAGTCACACTCATTATATTCATGTCAATACAAGGAAAGTTCAAGACAGAGAAGGTCCCAGTGATGCTGAAAACCACTCTGGTTGTTTGAGGATTGTTAAAAAATGCTGCTTGCTTCACCTTCCTACTGTAGTGGGCCGTCAGGGCCTTCCAGGCCTACTCTGAAGGCCTAGCAAATATCTGAATCATGTTTTAATTATATTTTGTCCATGCATACTCATTAAATAGTTACACCCGTGACTATCAAAAATCAAAACACATATAATTTATTCAAGACACAATTAAAGAAATGGCTCATTGACAATCAGAGCTGTCAACACTAAGTAAACCTCCTCTCACCAATCCTTGCTACTGTCTTGTCTTTTATGTGTGCATACGTTCTTAAATTTGTCTCATTTTGGATTGATAACTGCTAATTTTATTGAATGCATTGTTTAATATATGTATGGAATGTTATGTAAATATGTATTTTTTGTTATTTTTTAGCGTGATTTTAAAATCTACCCAGGAACTGCAGATGAAAAATAGCCCTATGGCAAACTCTGGCATTTTGACAGAAATGTTTATTAATACGCGCTGTCCCCTGTATTAAATAAATAAAAAAATCATTCCAAATGGTCTGTCAATTTTCCTTTTATTGTGTTTATGATGGTTATGCTGCTTCCAGACAGTTATATTTTCACATTGGAGCATTTAACCAATCGCATTTCAGCTGTCGTTTGTTGCCAGGCAGGGTCAGAGTTAATGAGGCGTTCACCATCAGTTCTGAGGGCCCTGTAATACAAAACGTAGCGTCAGATATTAATTTCCTTCAACCAATCAAATTTTGAGTTGGTGTCAGCAGGGCCTTCTAGCAGGCTTAGGAAACGTCACAGTATTCAGACCTTCTGGTTGGACAAAAGTTTCAGGAAGATTCATCAGAACAATCTGAGTGAATCATGAAGCAGCTGTACAGATTTGTGTGTTTAGCGCTTACAATCCCGTGTTCACTGCGTCTTTTGAGCGAACAATTTAGGCTCTAAAGCGAATTAAAACCTACTCAAAAAGCCAACTGAACGGAGTCGCCATGAACTACATAACAGGGTGATCGAAATGTTTTTGAGGAAAGAGAGGGGGATGGATTTTGTATTTAAATAATGAGATTTTTGGATGAGTGAAATGATAAATATCATAATAAATAATATTCTAAATGTATGTGGTTATTGTCCATGTTTTTGCTGGCCAGTTGCATAACGAGATTTGTTTTGTCTATTCAGTTTGTTTATAGGCATTTATTGTGGCTACAGAAATTTTGAATGCAAAGCTTGTTTCTGCATCGTAAAATGTTTAATGAGGGGTTGAGTGATTCAGATGTAGCACTACTGAAGGCCCAGGTGTGTAATGCACGGTCTGCCAATAAAGGCAAATGGGTGAAAAAGCTACATTGTAATAAATCCCCCTGTGAGTTCTGCTAAAAGCACGCCTGTCACCATAGCTTAAGTTGAGAGCTGAAAAGTGCAATATGTCTTTTGATTAACTAATGTCAGCTGAAAAATCACACACACAGGCATGGCAACAATTAGTTAAGCCATCCACAGCAGAACCAGGAGACGCTTTGGTAAAAAGTGATTTAAGGTATTTTGCTGTTTCTCAACAACCAGATAGCGCTGGACACTTATCAAAGTCACTGTTATCACTGAGGAATGACAGGAATGTTAGAGGCTTACAGGCCCCATGCACAAGGGTCCAACTGAAGAGCAGGTTATACAGTAGATCCAGAACAGGATAGTCAGTGAAGGTCAGAGATGGCCAGACTCTGGCTCACAGTGGTCAGATGTTGGATATTTGGTTTGAGAATCATTACAGCAATGTTTCCAATGAATCCAACCAGAAAGCTCAAACCAAGGACCACAGGACAGGTTAAATCTCATATGGGAGGAAGATGAAGATGTCCTGAAGAGGAAGTGTTGGAGGTGAACAGACTGAAGGTGACTGGCTCCATCCTCTGTCAAGTCCTAATAAGTGGATGTGCTGTTAAAATTATGATGCACACCTAACAGGAAACTTGGAGTTTTACCTTTTTAGAGACAAAGCTTGAAAATGTAGCGAAAGGAAATGCAAATCGTATGAAAATCTGAACGTAAAATCGTTATACTTCACGGTAATATTTACATGAAATATGACTTTTTTTTAGAGTATGCTTCCTTGTCATCAGCAGGCTTTCTTTCTCCTGAGCTGATTCCAACTTGTGGACAGACTTTTTTTTGTCAGTATGAAGATGTAGCTGTTGAAAACCTGTCTGCAGCTTCTTGGGAGAATTCAGTTCAACATAGAAGTTATTTGGTTTTTTTTGTACCTGGAATTTAGGGCATTCATTTAATTTTTTACCTGATGAGGATAAACATTTACTTAGGAGGATGTGGGCTGGTATTAACAGAAAATGCACAGGAATAACTGTTTTTTAACAGTAAATTTTCCAAAACCCTTTTAGAGGCCTTCAGCATTTGTCCATTTTACAGTGACAACAAGAATTTAATATTCTAAAAATACTATAAATCATCTTAATTATTTTATTTTTCATATTTAAGTGGTGTTATTTTCCTGTTTATTGACATGATTTGGCACAGTATGATGCAAAACTTAAAACCAAAAATATATTGGTTGTTGTTTCATGATCCAGGGCTTATGTATGCATCACAGATCCTTTATCCAGGCTGCTATAAGATTTTACAATAAGTAATTGGATTTTACAATGAATTTTTAGGAGTTTTTGTATTTTAGAAACATTTATTTTAAGCATTTGTTTTATTTTTACTTTCAATTTTATTGATATGTTGTGATGGGGACCGGACAACGGAATTCCTCCTTATGGATGTAAATAAAGTATTATTATCTATAATCAGTGAAGTGTATATTCTGTGTCATTAAAAGAAAAAAGTTGAAATAAATCAGCTAATTGACATGAACATTGTCTTTTTTAGAATTTTAACAATATTATAGAATTGGAAAAATGTATTTTTCTTGCTTTTTCATTTACATTGTCTGTTCTACTGCAGGCTTTTCTGCACTCTCCTGGTCATCTTGCTTTTCTGCAGGATAGGCTTTCTGTTAATACCCTTGTGCTATCTTAGATGACCCCACCCTTACTTTGACGTGTTCTCCCTACCATGACAAAGGTGGATAAAGGTCATTCATGTAATCCATGGACACCAGTGAGGATCACAAATCATTGAAGAAAAAAGGTTCAGAGCACTGTCTAGTGGGTCTAAATGACACAACTCCCAATGTTTAAGTGCCTAGGATAGCACAAGGGTTACCAGCTGCTATGACAGTTTTTGTTAACTTGTCCTGTCCAACAGCTGAGCAAACAGATGAGAGCTAAAGGGCACTTGGGTTGGATATATTTTACTATTACAACAGGGGGTTATGAATCTTCTAACATACCAGATGTACTGTAGGTCAAAATAAACCCCTCTTCTAAAGAAAAGGTGAGAAGAAGAGAGAGGGATGTTAGGGGAGGGGGGTTGTAGGAGGGTTATTATNAACATACCAGATGTACTGTAGGTCAAAATAAACCCCTCTTCTAAAGAAAAGGTGAGAAGAAGAGAGAGGGATGTTAGGGGAGGGGGGTTGTAGGAGGGTTATTATAGAGGGGGGGGGGGTTAAACCATCAAGCAGCATAAAGCAAAAAGTTGCTGGATGGTTGTAATACAAATCTAGAAGGGGCGGGGCTTGTTCATACACACACACTCAAATGTTATAAACATACCCGTTGTCTCCAAAAATGTTCACAAACATACATGTTAACATGTACACAATGACCGCAATGCTTCCAGGGACTCCTCTAAAATGTATTATTCATGAAATTCATTGTAACCCAGATTATGAGACAAATCTAAAATACATTAATATAAAAAACAGTACAGCCACAGGTCATGTGGGAAATGCTTGCATTTTGTTTGTTTTTGTTGTTTGTATTCAATTCAATTCAATTTTATTTGTATAGCCCAAATTCACAACATCAGACATCTCGATCGGCTTTGTAGAGGTAATTGAAGAAGTAAAACATAAAATCAAAAGGATCATGACTACATAGAATTCAATAGGAAAATACTAAATTGAACTAACAAACTGACTAAGCTAAACTGGACATCCCTGCCCTTAGACCCCCCCTTTGCGGTAAGGAAAAACTCCTAAAAAAGAACGGATTCCGGAAAAAACGAAGAAACCTCAAGGGTGCCCAAATGAAGGAGGGATCTTCCCGCAGGACGGACAGGCAATTTACCATAGCTCATAGAGAAGAATTAATTCATCTAACTCTACAACCACATATTTAAAGTCCAGCAGAAGAGCTTCATCCAGCCGGACTTGGGGGGACAGTATGTATGTGTACTACCGTAAGTATCAGAACTCTGTCTCCCCCTCTGATCACCGGCTGGAGCTGTGGTGAAGTACGTGGGGCCTGTTTCACAAAGGAGGTTAAGTGTAAACTCTGAGTTCATAAACCCGGAAATCAGGGAAACCCTGGGTTTTCCGTTTCAGAATCGGAGGTTTGTCAAACCAGAGAAAGCAGAGTAAGTCAAACCCGTTTCTGAAAGAGAGGTAACTTTTACTCGGAGTCAGTATCCATGGTTACTTATGCTGTGAACCTAACCTGGTCGGGAGCAGGTTTTATTCTCCAAACTCGAAGTTTTTGCCGGTCCCCTCCCCTTTTTAAAGACGAAGCGGTATATTTCGCTTCAACCTTCATTGTCCACATTTCCGTCACACGATCTAAGTGACAAGAATGGCTTGTCCTTTTTTGGAGGACCCAATAGACGAGGAGGCTGCATTAATTCGTAGAGAATTACATTTACGTCGTGCGAGGATTTTGAGACCTCGACTCGATGTTTTGTCATTTCCCCATACGTTTTTGTTTGAGCGTTACCGTTTTTCGTTGCAGTCAATCACATATATAAAATGAAAACAACATTATGTATTGCTATGTAGATGTTTCATATGTCAAATATATTTATACTTCATTTTTAGCTGCTGCCATGTTCTTTTAATTCCTGCAGGATTGCATCTACATGAAAATGTAATCAGGGACATTGAATTAGATTAATGTAACAATTACTTTTTGGAAACACAATTTGCTAGCACTGCTTACTTTCTTAATCCCGTATAAACCTATACCACTTGATCAATACAAGGGTAG
>CM074500.1:29483549-29499894 GCA_037389245.1 Oryzias sinensis
GATGTCCCCTTAGTGCCCTACTCGCCAATTTTAACTGCACCCCCCTAAGTACAAACACCCCCCCCCTTTCAATATATACATTCCAACATAAACACACACACATGCACACACACCCTTTCAAACACACATACACGCACACACATTTTGCAAGGAAGGTGGGACCTGGGTCCATCTGTCCCCTACCCCTTCCCTGGTGGGGGGGTGCGGGCCCTTTGGCGATGGCGGCCGTGTCCCTTGGGTGCTGGCTCCCTGGGCCCGGCGGTGCTCTCTCCGCACGGTGGGGGGTTTCATATTACACCTGAGCCGGGGGTGTTCGTGTCCCTGGGGGGTGGGTCCTGGTCCTTGCCCCTGAGCGCTGGGCCCCGCCAAACTTCCAACATGGCCAAGCCTGGTCGGGCCATATTTATAACACCCCTTGTGGGCCCTCTTTTTTCCCCCGGGGTTCCCCCTCCTGGGCGGGGGAGGCGGGCCCCTGCCTTGCTCCTCCCTGGACCAACCGTGGGCTGGGCGGATGGCTGCCTGTAGTGCGGAGCGGGTCTCCATTGGGGGGTCCTGGCTCGTACCTGGGGTGGGGGGATGCCCGGAACTCCTGGGTGGTGGTGGGGTGTTCGTCTGGGGCTGTGGGCGTCCTTCTCCGGTGGGGCCCTGCGTTGGGCGCTCCCGGCGCGGCGGGGGGGCTGCTCTCCTGGTTGGGCTGGGGCGGCGCTCTCTTTCCCTCCGTGCCTCCCTGCTCTATGGCTCTGGGGGCCTTGCGGCGGTCCTGCTGGCCCTGGCCTGGGTGGCGGGCTTGGTCGCCCGGGCGGCGGTTGTTCCCTGCCGGTTCCCGTGTGGTGTTGGGGGGATTTCGGCTGCCACTGCTGCTGCGGTGGGGGTCTTGGGGTGGGGATGGCTGGGCACTCTCCCTCCTTCTTGTCACGTTCCACCATCCATTTTAGAAGAACATAAACACTCACCTGAGCACAGGTGTTAGCTCACCTTTGCACTAACTGTTTGCATGATTGAATGACTGAAATATTTCACACTAGTTGGTTTTAAGGCATAAGTATGCGTGTGAACACTATCTGTTTTGTGTACATGTCGACAGGTGGACATTTTTGCAGCTAGCAGGTGTGTTTATAACATTTGAGTGTGTGTGTGGATAGGCCCCGCCCTTTTTGTACTACATTTAAACCTTACCATAATGATTAACAACCAGTAAACTTGTTGCTTTATGTTGCTTCATGGTCTTACCCCCCTTCCCCTCCTATTATCACCCTCCCACCCCCCCTCTCTCTAACGTCCCTCTCTCTCTGTGTCAGTTCTACGTACTGTGAGTATTAACTCTGCTATGCCCACATTTTCTTCTCCGTGATCTCCTCTCACCCTGACAATAACATGGAAATCATGTCTCAAACACATAATTACAAATGCATTGCCAATACGGTACACATCAATTTAAAATGTAATGTTCTTATGTATGTTGCTAATAAGTAGAATTTCTAGGTTAGATAAATTGCAGGAGTGGGTTACATGTATCACTGGGGGAAAAATTGAGACGAGAGAGACTGTTAAGAGGGGGTAAAATGTTATTCATGAGGGGAAAGAGTTTTAGAGTTGCCTTTGTTTTCAGAGAGGAGTCTAAAAAAAGTTATTTTATTTTTGTACAGATAACCAAGTACTTATACTGCCTGATATGTGAATAAAAGATTTCTTTATGAATAACAAGAATACCTCAGAGGAAAGCCATAAACGTTCACAGCGTCACTGAAGAAGGCCAAGTGGGTGTCTGCACAGTTGTTGTCTGCTTTCTTCAGGTACAAGATCTATGGAATACAAGTACAAATTACTTTCAACTGACAGATATTTACAGGGGCAAAAATTCTAAATTCACAATTGACAGGTAAAACAGTAATACAATAGGATGATAAAATATGAAATAGAATAGAATAGAAAGGTATTTAATGATCCCACATAAAAACACACACGCATTACAAATAGAAATATCACAAATTAAAAAGATTGATAAAAAAGTTAAATAATTGAAAAATCAGTGGGTAAAATTAAAAGAAATTACTTGTAAGATGTCCTGCCAGAGAGTTATATTGCCTGATGGCACGAGGAACAAACGATTGCTTCAGTCTTTCTGTGGAGCAGCACTGGGACAGCAGACTGTTGCTGAATGTGCTGGCCTTCCACATCAACAGGTTGCCTCTCCAAGGTGCTCGACAGTCGATGATGTAGCCTTTGAAGGATGTCACGCTTCAGTAATTCCTAGGGAATAAATAAAAACACGACAAACATGGATTAGATAATTTAGCTGGTTGAGATTGAATAACATAATTTTCAAATATTTGAAAGGGGAATTTTTTTTAAACACTCTTGCTATGATAACTTGAGCTTGTAGTAAAGAACAGCTTTAAAAAAAATCAGAGACAAGACTCTGATCACAGGAAGCCTGTGTGTAATACTTACAGTAACTTCTACTCTAATCACTGATGACAGCTGATTTCTCCCATCCACCCTTTCTGTGACTACTTATCGACTACAAAACAGCCTAAAAACATAATGTTTGGCATTCTTGTCATTACGTCATTGGAATTAAAGATACGGGATTTTAGTGGCTGTCACTCTGACACAATCTCACAGGGCTGGCCAGCACAATACGGGTTCTAACTTTAGAAACTTAAAGGCTTCTTTCATTCAACAGTGGATTCACGTCTTTTATATTTAAAAAATGCCTTTTTCATGATGAATGTCATACGAATTAACTTTGTTGCACATATCCACCCCATCTTAAAGTCTGGGTTGTGTAAAGACTGTGTCTAACTTTAACCCTGATCGCGTTTACATAAAGGCAGCACACGGGACAGCTAACTAGGTAGTTAGCATAGCATCAGTGTTTAAACAAATCCCCGTCTCCAAATCAATACTTTTTATTAAACTTTCTTTGCTGCTGTAAATCCGGCATGTTTTTCCCCTTAGTTCTATCTGAATCATGTTAGAACCTACATATTGGCTATATGCTAGCTTGAACCGACACCGGCTTGAACTCACAGGCAGGCAGACACAACTTGAGTCGAAAGCCGGCTAGTTTGAGGCCCCTGGCCTGGTTGGTTGTAGTTACTCGTGTTGTGTGAAGAGCTGGTATGCCAAGTACAAAACTTGACAAAACCATCATAAGTCCTCCCCCGCTTTAAAACCATTAAATATATATATAACCGCACAGGCTAAGCTAAGCAAAGCTAAGCTAATTTGCGGTGGGGGTACTCTGCAAACGACTCGGCTGAAGTGTTCATAATCATACGGCATTCACACATGCCACTTGGCTAAGGAGAACGCTTCAACTTAGTATTCAATAACAAAATAACAAAAAAAACAATTTAACTAAATTCTCCTCAATAACCTAGTTTTTTTTCAAAAAAACCTATAACTGCACCATTTCAGTCAGACAACTCTTGCAGTAAGAAATATTTATTTGACATTTTCCACATTCTTTAAGTTGGCATTCACATATTTTCGTTTGGCATAAGGCTCTGTTCAATTCCATAAAACTTCCATAAAATTTCCAAAAAACTTTCGGGTAACAAAACCCCCAACACTAAAATCATCCAGAAGAAGAGAAATGATATGATACACTAACTTAACATCCAATCCAAAGCTTCCGATGGCGTATGACATGCTTAACAGCCATTATTCAAACTTCTATTAAACTAAGAACAAGTTTGATGGCCATAAACTCTACCATTTTGGCAACTATATATACACGCGCTTAAGTAACATCCATTATTTCGAAGCTCCCAACGACAGTACCACGAACGAGCTTAATAGCCATAATTTTCTCCATTTGGCATACCAATTATAAGCGCTCAAGGAACATCCATATAATTGAGGTTCCATCCCAATATTAAGAACGAGTTCAACGCCCATATTTACTATGCTTCATTGGCATACTACAAACAAATGAGCTTAAGAACCAGATTCGAGCTCCGCGCATACTATGATACAACTTAGAGCAACCTAAATTTTTGAGGCTTCCACCTGGCTATAATTTTCTTTTAAAATCTATAATCGAAGAATTTACATTCATTCTGCGGTTGACATTGATTAATTAATTCAGTCAGAAGTGTCATTGGAATGCAGAGGAGGTCCAACGCCCCGTCACTTTCAGTGCAGCAATAGGTACGTCGAGCAGTCATCGTTGCAGCACCAGATCAAGGAATGCATGGGTGACATCATTTCCTGGAAACGGAGAAGCTGATCGGGGCGTAGGGGTTCGCAGGCTCAGGATGCGATGCATAGATAAAAACAAAGCAGTATTAGTCTTGACAAGAATATATAAATAACCCAGAAACTGATCAGTTTCAAAATGATTGAGATAAATTAAATAACAGTGCTTTTCAAAAACAAATCTGAGAAAGTGAAATTTAGTAGATAGTTAAGGTAAAGACCCATTGTGGATGTATCGCACCCTAGAAACCACCATAATTACAAATTCCAACAGTGAAATGATAGTGAAATATATGACCTGCACGAAATCCTGACACCAATTTTTTATATACTCCAATGATGAGAAAAGTAACCTTTGACAGTTTCAGAGGGACGCACCTTCAGGAGGCCATCGAGGAGTAGGAGTAGTAGATGGGAAGAGAAGCCAAGGAGATTTGTAGATGAGGAAGGTCAACATCCCACGTAGCAAAGGATTACAGCTCGGCTGGATTTGATGCCTTGTATTTGATATTAGTGGTTCTCAAATTTTTTAATTAGCCAAGGGCGACTGGATACTGCAAAAGAGAACTTGAGAGCCATGAGGGATCAAAGGTTTTGATAGTATTTTTGCTAGACTGAACCTTAAGCATTTAGAGGCGGAGTATAACAACACTCTAAATGGGGATGCATCTAGCAGAGTGTCATCTGCTTAAACAAGGCAGATAGAAGACTGACTTGTGGACACAAGATTTAACTCTTGAACTAAGCTTGAGAGCGCAAGTGATATATTTCCTACGGTCAGGGTAGAAGTTGCTCAAGGTGTTATTTAAACATTAACCGATGACACAATACTATCATTCAATATTGAATCAGCCTTAATATAATCTCCAAGGATGAAATAACCGGACGACCCCTTAAAAACCATCAGAGCTGTAGATTCTGGCGGCCGGACAAACACAAATCACTCTTCTTAAATCCTTTTCCCCCAAACCAAAAGGCGCAGACTCAGGAGAACAAGTGGAGGGAGCCTGAAGACACAACAGGTATCACAAAACCACTCCAGGCAAGAGAGGGAAAGATCAAACGCAAAACACGAAAATCCAGAACAGGAACACGTGGCCCAGGATCGAACTACCCAGAACAAGAACACAAGATGAACGGATGACCATAGGACCAAAGCTACAGCAAATGTCAGGTGGCCCAATCATAGACGAATCATATCCAACCAAAATTCGAATAAACGACATGCTGCACAAAGCTAAAGATGACATAATGGGGAGAGACAAGTATCAATGAACCACCCAAATCTATAGAAGAAAAATAAATCCGGACGGGTGGAGGACCATACATTATAGATAACGTGGAAACCCAATTTTGAAAATAAAGTTTTTCCACAGAGATTCAAAAGACCAGGGATACAGAGTAAAGTTGGCCACCAAGAAATCATCAATAACATGCAAAATGAAAGGCACCCATCCCCTACAAATATCCAGTACAGGGCGATAAAGTCGATTTTATGAGGACTGCCACGACAACGGAAAGGTAAACCGACAAACACCTCGAGCGCCAACTGAAGGCCAAGAGACGCCACTGAGAGGCATAGAGGCAGAACAGTGAGACCATCAGTGACAGTCATCCTCAGCCTTATATCGCGTTCGGAGGAAATTCGTGGAGACAGCATGGGGAGCTGAAGAAAATATATACCAATCCTGAAGGCGCATGGGGAACCAGGCCACTGATGCCCAGAAGATTAACTGTGAGGCGCTAGCAGGTCCAGATCAAGTCACGTCAACCTGAACACTTCCTAGGGGCCACCCTCAGTGGCGGCTTTGAAAACGATGCCCTGGAAGAATCCATCACATAGCCCCCACAAACCTCCAACCATACTAGAGAGAGAATAACAAATTAACCGTCCAGCCGAGAAAACAAGGCCGCGACGAGACTGACACACTCACTAATGCGGCCGACGCAAGTCCCTGAAGCCAGGGCATGACCCACTGGGGTACACAGAGCGGGGAAAAACAGGCAGAGCAGAACCAGATGCAGAACGTGCGGGGGCAATGAATGAGGATCGCTGAGTGAATAAAATGAGCCATAGATGCTGCATAAGAGAGACCAATCAGGGAAAATGTCCACAGAGCAGAGACGGGTCCAAGAGACACTGATTCACATTCTAACTCAGATTTTTTCAACCAGTGTGCCGCGGCACACTAGTGTGCCGTGGGAAATGGTCAAGTGTGCCATGGGAAATTACCCTCATTAATCATTCACTGATCTAAAAACATTTTCCATCTCCAGGAAATCAGCTCTTTGTTCATCCAAACAGGCCCTGATAAAACACTGAGTAGTGAGGAATATAAAAGATCTTAAAATTACTTTTTCTTTGTGTTTATTAGATTCTATTAAAGACATTTTGATAAGAATGACGGTATTTACCTGCAGCTATAGCGGTTTGCGGAAAAGTCCCGCCCCTTTACAAGTCTCCGCCAATCATTGTTGAAGGCTTAATCACATGTCATCAGTCTGACCAATCAGAAGTGGTTAAAGTCTTCACTTCCTTGTTCTTAATTCTGCTCATAAAGTCTCTCAGTTCCAACAAAAATAGCAGCTAAAGCTCGTCTTTAGCGGTGTAGCTTTCCACAGAGTCCGGTGTCAGACCGTGAACAAAACAATGAAGCTCACAGACGCGAGTCTTTCTGCCCTTTTTCGGTAGTTTTCACACTACATCTCCCATGATGCATTGGCTTAAAGGGCCAGTGTCCCAGCGCACAATGAGTGCGCGTGAAATGTCTAGAAACCTCAACGGACAAACAAACAGTTTCTAAATTTTCTAATTTAACTTTTATTTCATCTCTTAGAAAAAACAGCCGCAACTTCCTGCTTTTTTGGCCACAATTATCACAAAATGCACGTGAGATTGAGGCGGGGGGGGGGGGGCTGTCGATCAATAGAGACCATGAATTTCTGCTTATTTTTTTTTTTTTTTTGGATGCTGGTGTGCCGCGGGGTTTTTGTCAAGGTTAAAGTGTGCCGTGGCTCAAAAAAGGTTGAAAAACACTGTTCTAACTAACCAGCAGCTACAACAACGAAGAAAACAAACAGAAGAACCGCCATAATAAAGCCAGCATCAAATTAAAGATAATCAAAATTTACACACAGCTCCCAAAGAACAAAACAGCAACAGAAAACAAATGCTAAAAGCCACGATAAATTCAGCCAGCATGAGAAACCTGTCCAAACGAGGTCTGCCAGCCTTCACAACCACAGAAAGGACCCCACAACCCCTGAAAAAAAATAAAACAACCGGACGACGCAGAACTACGCAGCAGAAAGAATCAGAAGTGCATCATGAAGGACCCGGAGGCAAAACTACAATTCCCAGGGTCCTTAGGGGCGTGACGTCACCGAAGTAAACAGGAAGTGAGACGCAGCCATAGAAAACTACACGGGAAAAGTACCACATGACGCTCACCGTGGATAATTGGGGTGACCACGGCAGACGAGAAGACCCGGACTACTCCTGATCGGGGGGCACGGACATCCCAAACATTGCGGAAAGCACACCCCCTGCAGATGCACGCGACCGCGGCGAAACGAACGCGCTGTGCGCCGTCAGCCGCCCGCGGTCGTCAGCCGCCCGCGGATCGGAGGAGAAATTAAGGAGAGCAGACGCGGCGAAACCAAAACCCCACATCAGAAGATGGGGATCATCCATCCGAAGGACAGGGGAACACAGCAAGACGCCGAAAGAGAAGGAGACCCGCGGGCTCGGAGACCGGCGAAGAATGAGCGCTGAAGGTAAGAAAGAATGAACAACTGCGCACCTGGCTTAAATAGGACGCTGAGCAGGTGAGTTAATTAACTGAACCGCCCTAGGGTATTACCTGAAAAACACTGCTGCGAGTATCTGCCCGAAATACGATAAATCGTCATTTAAATTCTCCTCCCCTCCCAAAAGTTTCTTTAAAGTCATTTGCTCACCCTCTTTCATCCGTACCCTACTTTCCAGTTGTCGTCTTTCCTCCCTATACAGTTCACACTGACATAGAACATGCTCCACCGACTCTTCCCCTCTCCCGCACTCACACTCATTTCCCTCCACCCCCCTATGTGCTGGTACCCACATGAATCTAATGTTTATTTTCAAGTTTGCCAACCTGATCAAACTCTCATAAATTTCATATAATATATCTGATCTGCTCTCAGAATAGTATGACTTCAGAGACATCAAAGCTGACAATGAATCTGAACAAATTATACCATCCCCAATTCTGTTCTGTTCTAGCCAGTGTAAACTATATGACATTGCCAACATTTCAACTGCAAAAACTGAAAGATCCTTTGACGTCTTAACTCCAACAGATTTGTCCAATGTAGGGATACAGAAAGAAAAACCAGTTCGCATTGTTTCTGGGTCTTTAGATCCATCTGTTTATATGGGTATAAATGAAGCATGGACTGTGTCTAATCTGTCTGCTGTTATCTCATCCCAGTTTCCCTTCCCTTTTCTATCCTCCATTGTTCTATGGAGATACAAATCCACTTGCGCAGTTGGAAAAATCCAGAAAGGAGTGGTCGGGTACAAAAACGTCTTAACTAGGGTTTTGCCATGAATATTTGCTTTTCTCGCTAACCTAGCTAATTTCCAAGCAGCACTTTCATTTGTCCCATTATCACTTTCCCAACAAGGATCAATAGCCCTCCTAACCATGTTCTCTACACCTACACAACCCTGTATTTTCACCCAATAGTTAAGCATCAGCTGTTTAATTCTTAGTTTCAATGGTAGCTACCCCATTTCAACTTGTAATGACACAGCAGGAGTTGACCTCATAGCCCCAGTGCAAATTTTCAATGCCTGATTTTGGATGACTTCTATTTTATGTAATAATGTTTTGCACGCTGTATTGTAAACAATAATTCCATAATCTGTGACTGACCTAATCATTGTAATATATATTTGTTTTAAAGCCTGTGCACTAGCTCCCCACCCAGTACCTTTCAAGCATCTCATTATATTTATGACTTTCTTATATTTCCCTACTATACTATCAATGTTCTCTCTCCATTTCAATTTTGTATCCAATATAACACCCAGGTACCTAAAACTATGTACTTGCCCAATTGCTTCTCCATATAACCTTAAGTTCAAAACAGTTCCACGTTTCCTAGTAAAAACCATGCATTTTGTTTTAGTTACTGAAAATTTGAATCCCCAGTCATAAGACCAGTTTTCCACCTCCGTAATCGCGTCTTGTATTTTTCTCTCCACATAATGAATATTTCTTCCCCTCTTCCACAAGGCTCCATCATCTGCAAATAATGCTTTCCCAAATTCACATCCAATTGAATTAAATATATCATTAATCATAATTGAAAACAGCACAGGGCTAATCACACTACCTTGTGGGGTTCCATTATCCACTACGTACCTATTAGAAAAGGACTTTCCTATCCTAACTTGAACATATCTATCAAACAAAAACCCCTTAATCCAATTATAGATTCTTCCATTAAGTCCTAACGTACCTAATTTTATCAATAAACCCTCTTTCCAGACCATATCATAAGCCTTTTCAATATCAAAGAATACCGCCACCAAATATTCTTTATTTACTTGGGCTTTCCTAACGTCTGCTTCTAGACATATTACAGGATCCATTGTCCCTCGACCTTTCCTAAAACCATTCTGATATGGGGACAGCAAATTTTTACTTTCCAGGTAATACTGCAATCTCTCATTTATCATTCTTTCCATCACTTTACCAACATGTGATGTGAGTGCTATGGGCCTGTAATTTTCTGGGCTGCTCGGATCTTTCCCAGGTTTTAATATGGGAATAACCATAGCCTCTTTCCAATTGGTCGGCAATTTACCTTCACACCAGACCCTTTTATACATGTCCAATAATTCCAATTTCATTTTCCTACCTAAATGTTTTAACATAACATAACTTATACCATCCCTACCGGGTGATGTAATTTTAGATTTATGTAGTGCTAAATCCAACTCAAAGCAGGTAAACGGAGCATCCATGGTTGTCAAATAAGTGTTATCATCAAATTCCTTGTAGTGCCGTTCCCTAATTTCATCTCTCCTCCCTTTCCTATACCCTGACAAATTCTCATTACTTTGACTTCTCACAAAAGTTTTAGCCAACATTTCTGCTTTATCCGTATCCGATATCGCCAGGTCATCACCTATTTTCAATACTGGATATTGTAACCCCCTCCTTATACCCTTCATTTTTCTAATCATTCCCCAAACCGTATTAACTGGAGTTGTTCGACCAATTTTATCACAAAAAGCCCTCCCTTTTCTCCTTTTTAATAATCCTTCCTGCCTGTGAACAAAGTCTCTTATAATTCAACAGATTTTCATATGTGTGAGTCCGTTTTAAGAGTTTCAAACCCTTATTCCTATTCTTAACTGCTATCTTGCAGTCTTCAGTCCACCATGGAACATTTTTCCTCATCATAGTTGCTTTACTTCTCGGAATTGTTTTTTGCGCCGCTGAAATTAATAAATTTCGAATTTTCTTTTCCATTTCTTCAGCCGTACTCTCCATACTAATGTTTGAACATTCCTCCTCACACATAAAAGTAAATTCATCCCATTTTGCTTTATGAAAAAGCCATCTTCCTTCCTTTCCATTACTTGGTGGTTCTCTATCACCACCAACCCTAGAAGAGAACACAGGATAATGGTCACTCCCCATTGTGCTGTTGTGTACATTCCACTCACTACCCCCTGCCAAAACATTTGAAACAAAAGTAAGATCTAGTGCTGACATATTCCCTGTTCGAACATCAATTCTTGTTCCTCTCCCATCATTGAGACACACCAAGTGTAATTCATCCATCAAATCCTCCAATACCTCACCATTAACATCTGTCACCTTCCCCCCCCATAATGTGCTATGTGCATTAAAATCCCCACAAACAATGACATGCCAATGGGCATGTCTAGATGAATAATTGATTTAAGAAGACTGAGATCTAACTTTTTGCATGGATTATAGTAATTAACAACGTTTATTCTCCCCAGACCAATATAAATTTCAATGCCAACAAATTCTTCTTGTGTTCCTATCTTAATCACCCTGTAATTGAAATTATTTTTTATAAATGTGGCACAACCACCCCCACCTCCCTCTGCTCTATCACACCGGATTCCCGTATATTGGGAAATTCTAAAATCTAAATTTGGCCTTAACCACGTCTCTTGAATACATATAATATCCGGTTTTTGATCCAAGTCATCTATACACTTTTTCAATTCCTGTCCATTTGCCAATAAGCTCCTTGCATTCCGTTGAAGTATAAGAACCATTTACTATCCCACACTTCCCACCTCCTGACCAGACTGGGCACTAAGATTGTTCCGAACCTCTTCCCATGTCAACTCATTGATGTCCAAATGGTTCGCTGCTGCTTTTACAATGATTTGCATTCTTTCTGTTTTTGATTTAGTTTCCATCGTTGCATTTATAACTCCAGCTACAAACGTGACCAGTTTCTTCAAATCTATCAAAACTCTCCCCTCAACATTCCTGCCCTGTATACTGTTTGGCACCTCGTGTATGACTCCTGCCTGTCTATCAGAACTTTTACCAACCATTTTAACTGCATCTGCATATGAGATTCTATGTAGTACTCTGGTTTTTTGAATATGGACTTCTCTCCTCATAACCTCACAACCTGCATATGCAGCACTATGGTCCCCCCCACAGTTACAACACTTTGGTTTCATCTTGTTTCCACAGGACTCATAGCCATGATCTTCTCCACACCTGGGACACCTCTGCTTGCCTTTACATACAGCAGCAGTGTGTCCAAATCTCTGGCAGTGAAAACATCTAATGGGTTTAGGAACATATTCCCTCACAGTATAAGACATGTATCCCAGGGACACTCTGTCCGGCAGGCTCCTTCCCATAAATTCCAACAATATTCCCTCAGACTCCCTCCTCACACCATCCCGAAAAACACTTAATCTCCTTGCTTCTCTTATTTCTGCCCCTCGTAGGTTAGCTTTAAATTCCGTAATAGACATTTCCACAGGTATGCCCCAAATCACTCCCCTCCGCCCCTGACCTCCCAATCCTACCTTGCTCATACTAACAATTTTATGTTTCCCCACTTCTCTCATTTTACAGGCCCTGTCCCTCTGCTCCTCACTTCTATAAACAATCAACAGGTTCCCATCTCTCAGGACTTTAGCAACTTTAATGTCCCCCACTTGATTCTTCAAGATAGTCGTCAATTTTATCGGGCTCAAACTACCTAACCGTTGTCCTTCAGAAAATCTCAAAATGACTTTATAGCCATCCCCTCCTTCTTCATCACTGTCAGTTGACATCACTCGTCTTTGTTTTCTAGGATCAGCTCCATCAAAACTATTTCCCCTCTTTTCCCTTCCTGTTTCAATCCCAAAGCTCATCTCCATACTATCCTCACTTTCACATCCCCCGTCATCTCCCCACTCCTTCCCAGTCACAACACAGCTGTGCCTACTGTCACCGCCTTAGCGTCCATCCTCGATTTAGCCATGTTTTTCCCAAAAAGGGCCGTGTTTCTTTGCTGGAAACATTCAGCTCCGGCGCCGACCGGGAACTGCTGTGCTGAACAGCTCCCTCCCTCGTCAGTTTGAAAGTGAGGAGTGTAAGGAGCCATTTGATTGGCTAAAAGCGAACCCGCCTGCTTTGGCGATGAGTTTGATTGACAGATTCACTAGCCAATGGTGACATTAGTTGACCTGCTCCGTCAGAAGAGTCTGAATATTCACCGTAGAAAAATCTCTCACACACACGGGGAGATTCACAAACGGGAACGGGTTTTTGAATGCACACTCTGCAATTCGAATGATCTGTGAGTTCACATCACATGTGTACCTAAAAATCATGTTTATGAAGCACCTACTGTGCATTTCTGATACATTAATTGTGAATTTCTAAAATGTTTTTGTGAAAAACAGTGTGCACATTTGTGAGAAACACTTATTGTGCATTTATAAAACATTCAGTGTGCATGTGTGAAACACAATGTGTGTGTTTGTGAAACACAATGTGTGTGTTTGTGAAACACAGGGTGTGCATTTGTGAAACACATCGTGTGCATTTCCAAATTTATTTAGCACGTTTGCATAAAATGACATTTGTGAATCGAAGTGTGTGCATTTGTGACTCGGAGTGTGTGCAATTCTGAATTATGAGACTGTTCTGACCTCATAGAACATTCGGTTTTTCATTTGTTTCATCTTGACTTCGATTGTTTTTTTGTATGCAATAAAGAATAAAACCACCAGGTGTCACTGTGTTCTCACTCCAGAAAAGAATTTTTTACTGGATTTGAATAAAAAGTGTTTCATCTTACTAACACATTCAGTTCAGCATCAGTTCGGGTCATAAGAGACACATCAGTCCACTGAAAGCCTTAAAGTAGGTGGGCTACTTTAATGCTGCCTTTGACAAGTCAAAATAAACTGACCTGAAAATCTCCTGGCACTTCTTCAGCATCACTTCCACTGCACTGCACATAAAATAGCATTTGACCAACATTTTGTGATGAACTCCTTCACATCATACACACTTATATGAGTTTGCAATCTTCAGATAAACTCATAAAAGAGGCGTTCTATTGCATGTGGCCGGAGAGGAAGCTGGGATTAGACTGTGGAGGACCTGCTGCATATCATCTAATTAGTGTGAACCAAGGACAGAGGAGAGGACTGAGAGCCTCAGTGTTTGCAAACTGAGGATGCAAAAAACAAGCTGCATATCATCAAGTTTTTGGCATCCTGTGGTGGAAAAACTCACCAACCAGAAGAAATTCGCCTATTAAAATTACTGGAACGCACACAGCACAACCTGTGGGGAGTTCAGAGTATTTGATTGAAAATGTATGCTGCATAAAATGATTAGCAACACTGGTGCAAAGCACTCTTTTGTTTTCTTTTTAATACTATAACTAAAAGAACGACCATATTATCAGAAAAAAACATTAACACTCATGTTGAAGCATTTAATTACATTGTTGCCAATGGAGCCACTACTTGACCCATGTGACACGATTTAATAGTCTGTCAAAACAAAACAAAAAAACACTCTAATCAAGTACCTGGAACTTGATGAATGAAAACTCCAGGGCCTCAGTTTTTCAGATTTCAATTTTTTTCAATTTAAAATTCATGGCAGAAATGAAAATGGGCCTAAAGACAACTTTAATCTTGTTGATACAGAAAAATCAAATAAAATTGTTTTGTTTTTTTTGGTCTAAACGAGTTTCTTTCCGAACAGAAGTTACATAAAAACAATGCTCCCTACATGCTTCTTATCCCTTTTTAAATCTGTAATTATAGAGTTGTAGTTGAAACGACAGAACATTTTCTTTTTTTACTTTGCACACCTCATGCGTTAATGTGTCATATCTCCTTCAATCTATCAAGACAGTTTTTTGTTCACCACAAGATCAAGATAAAATATTGTTTGTGCATCTGCAGAATTTGTGCATGGTGCAGAATAATATCCACAATGACAATGGAACTCAAGGGCAGATGACAGCATTTAACAACCCTTAAAATAGAAGAAAACTTTGACTTTAAAAGCACATTTTGCACACTTCTTGTACACTGTGTTTCCTGAAATCACAAAGTTACAGTCAATGGGAGGAGCTGGAAGAGCTTCACTCTTTAAGACTGACTGTGTCCTTCCAGAGAAATGCCAAAAATGTAGCAGGGACTGTTATTTTGAAGCAGACAGGTGCATCTTGGCTTCATCGGCGTTTCTGACAGAAAAGTGGATGAGTGATCTTGTTGCTTTCAGAATGTTCTGGCAGTGTGCATGAGTTATTGTGAGGTGTGATAACTGTCAGGCTGTGTAGGCAGATCATTCTTGTGAGTCATTGGTGGGTGCACCTCCTTCAGACAATGTTGCCACTGACGTAAACTTAGATAAAAAAACTGAAAGACGCAAAAGAAAAAGACCTCATGGTTGTTTAAAGCACTCATTATGCTTTGCAGCCTTTGTTTTAAATGATGTAAAACAAGAAAAATAAGCAAAAAACTGTTCAAAACAAATAATTCGAACCATTGACCTAACACAACTATCAGATTATAAATGTTTGAACTTTATAAATGTGCAAAATAATGCTGATTCTGGAATTCACTTTAACTTAAACCATCAAACTGAAATAAAACAAAAATCACATAAAAAATGATTAACTTTATTTTGAAAGAAGACTAAGCTTAATAATTAAGTTTTGAGGTTTAAGGACATTTACGACAATTAAACTGAAACACTAAGTGAAATATTGTTAATGAAAATAGATTTATTTTGTGCAAATGCTTTGACCCTTAGATCCAAATGTAGGTCAAAAATGAACCGGTGAGATTGTTTTCTAAACCAAATCCTCCTAGTAAACAGTTATTATCATTTTACATTAAAAAAAATTGTTTAAAAAGTGTGTTACAATACTTCCGGGTTTCACTTTAAATGTTAGCTTTTTTCAAAGACGTCTTTTTTTTTTTAATTAATGCAGTGTAACTACCTAGAAAATGCTTAAGATAATAGTTATTAAAAAATATTGAATACTTTTTTGGATAATTTCATGGAAACTTTCAACTCCTAAGATGTGTTACTGAGAAAAATAATCAATTTGTGAGTTGAATTCTAGGAACTTTTATTAAAATTGGTTTCAAACAGAATGTTGAGCATGTAAGATTTTAGCATAAAATAAAGTTTTTAAACGGGCATTGCTGATGTTGTCACTCCTGATTGTTGTTTAGGGGTTTGAGACAAATTGACCTTGGCCTGGGTGGCGGGCAAGGTCAGTTTGCTTTTGTAAACAAAACAAGCAGGAAGATAAATTTTCAACAAGAAAATTCAATAAATCCAAAGTGTTAATTGTGAATACTGTGTCTTCATTGGACATGGGGTCATTTTGACCCAAGCACCACAAAAACGTTTAATAATTTCAGAAATGTAAATTTTGTTCTTAATTACTGACTTAATTTACAAATGATAAGATAAGATAAGAGATAAGATAAAGCTTTATTGTCATTGTACAGTCACACTTGGTACAACAGTACAACGAAATTGCAAACTGTCCCACATTGGTGCAAAGAGAAATAAGAAAACAACAATCATCTCACACACACAAA
>CM074500.1:29500394-29530325 GCA_037389245.1 Oryzias sinensis
CCATAGGAAATTAATGAGACCATGCAATTAGAGGTTAGAGGATCGATCCCCGCTCTCCCCAGCTATTGTCGTATAAATAAATTATAAATCACTATTATTATTATTAAAACCCTGTAATGTTTGACACCATAAAAAGCTGTTTAAATATGGGAGTTTTTCTGGAGCATAATTAAAAATAAAAGTCAATACCAGACATGCTTTTTAATTTTCAAAATAAAGCTGCATTTGTTGATTCAAAATTAAAATGAAAAAGCAATCTGCCGGATTTGTCATTTTCTTCTTCAACACTGCTCATTCTGTCACTTAATTAAAATGATAAAGAAAATGGATTTTGACATTTCATTTTCAAAAAGTTCTCCAGTAAATGTGTAGCAGAATTGATTTAGAAATATCGAATTTGAGAATTGAAATGGATTAACAGAAATGTTTTTTTATTTTCAGAATGTATTTGCATTAATTGACTCAAAAATAAAATTAAATGTCAGTCCTCTAAAATGCTTTTTTATTTTCTACTTTAACATCGCACATCCTGTGACATAATTAAAGCAAAAATGCAAAGAGGGGTTTGCATTTTCTTTTTTACATTCACCCCGTGATAAGTGTAGCATAATTCAATTCCTGTCAGCATTTCAGGAGGAAATTAGACTAGATTAGATTACATTAGATAGGCTTTAGTAATCCCACAATGGAGAAATTCTTTTTGCCTGCTACACTGACAATAATCTCATTTTGAATCCCCAAAAGGTTCAGAATTTCTTTGTTTTTTAATCCTATCTAGAAACAAAGCTTCACAAAATGCTTCACATCTTTCAACTTGAAGCTAGGCTCAGAAAAACAGACAACTTTGGTGTTTTTTCCTAGTAAATCTATGACTTATTTCTCATAAATTTACGACTTAAAATATCGTAAATTAACAGTTATGACTTGTTTTCTCGATTGCTTATCCAAAACTAAAATTAATTGTGATGCAAATACTTTACTTTCCATCTCAATCATTTTCTCAGAAGATGACACTTAGAGTTTGGTTGGTCCCTCTTCACAGAGACACGTGGGAACTGGAGTACAGGTCTTGTTTGAGACGCTGACTGGGGAACCAGCTTGGTCTGTCTTGAATCTTCATAATGGAGGCTGCACAGTCATCTCTTATTGCTGGCAGAGACTCTCAAAGCGATGGAGCTTCCAACAGCTTCACACCCAGGATGAGAAAAGTCATTTCTACTTTAACTCCTCCAGTGGTACAGAAACACATTGTGAGAAAGCTGGCATCTTCACATCCATACAACCCTTCAATTTATCATTCCTTTTCCCTCCTTTAGGTGTGATCTGTCCTAGTGAAGACGTGCGAGTAGAGGTTATCTTCATGTCAGAGAAGCCGGGCATACAAACTGAACACTGGCAGCTAAACACTACTGGAGTCTCCCTGCAAGTGTCATTGATTGGATTATGTTTGCAACGTGATCCAACAACAGAGTTGCGGCTTCACCTGAGAGTAAGCATACCGGTCTAAGAGAAGCCACGCCTCTGTCACTCAAAGTAACACCTGTCAATGGAGGTCATGCTTCTTTGACAGAGGCCACACCTATTCAACAATGGCCACATCCCTCAGCATGACGTCACACTTGTGCTACAGAGGCTACGGTCATCTTACAGACCACACCCACACCACGTTTACAGGCTATACTTATGTGACCGAGACCATCCCTTCTGTTGATTTTTAAAAGGCCACACCTCTCTGTCAGAGATCAAAGCTATCGGACAGAGGCCACCCTTGTCTGACAGATAGGTGTTAAATGACGAGTGGCTTTACCGTTTCCTCTCTTTTTGGGTTCTAATGAGCAGGCTAAGCTTGATAAGAAAGCAGTGAGGGAAACTTGTCAGCTGATTTTAAGTCAGACACTGGAGAAAATCTACACCCCAAGAAGACCAAGCAGCCCTCCATATCTCCTGGACTTAGATGAGGAAAATTTGGGAAGCACAAAGGTGAGTCAGCATTATCCTATACTGCTAATATTACATTTCAGAACCAAGATCCTAAAATGATTGACAAGCAATCCCTCTCCTGTATGATAAGTGTTTAAAGTCCCACTCTAATCTTCTTTTGATCTATTGTGAAAGCATTCCCACGAGTCTTTTATGCCGTTTTTAGCCTCAATCAAAAACCTTGTCTCGTTTTCTAGGACATAGTTTCTGCAGAATGGCAGTTATTCATTAGAAATTCACCTCTGAATTGTGAGGGTGACTGCTGGTGCAGAGTAAGCCCGCCCCCATTTCCACTCATTGCTTTGTTTAAACACTCTCTCACTAGCTTACAGCCCCTCAAAACCCCAACCTGACATTATCGGTGCAACAAAAATGGTGAGCAATATTGGAGCTATACAGTTTGAGCCAAATGCCAGCTCGGACAGGGAAAATGTAAACATGCATGGATCTATGTGTTTGTAAGTGGATGTGTCAGAATGGAGCGGACCAGGGAACTTATTGTCTGCTGACTGTAGCACCAACATCGCTTTTTCTTACAGCATGTATTCATCTGTTACTGATTCATTTGGATAAAGAAATACACAGAAACACAATCTTAAGCTTAATTTTCTTTATAAATGTCTTTCATCATCAGAAAAATGCCACAAGAAAATGTTAAAAAACACAGTTTTTTATTAAATTGGGTATTTAACCATTTTTTTTGTTCTAGTGCTGACCAAGTTTCACATGAACATGTGTTTAGTTCACAAAATGGCTCCAGTTTGTCATTTGATTAACGCCACAGAGGTGTCATGGACCATTAAATGTTAATGATCACCATCATTTGTGACAGCATGTGTCTTGGAAAAATCTAAACAAAAAAAACGATAATGTATTTACATTGTAAAACAATCTGAATAGTCTATTTTCTAAAACATCATCTCACTACCCTTCACACAGAATGCATATGGAGATTAACATTAGCACCACCAGTGGTTTGTTTTTTAAACTTTGCCTTTCTGTAAAGGAAGGGTCTTTCTTCTTCAGTGTCATACACTGGGGGTTCTTCTGCAACCAAAAAGTATCGTAGGTTTTGCTAATAGTACAGCCTGCATTAGACATAACATCACATTAAAAAGGCCACAATACTTCCAACAATTAAGCCTCATGCTGTGTTCACACCGAGCGCAATTTGTGCAGCGAATTAGCATCTTCTGCCTCTATTTAGACGCACAGCAAATTCACTGGAGGACGCTTGTCCAAAAAAATGTTCATAAACCTAAAGGCTCCTGCCACATGCGAGAGGAGGTACTATCCAAAGTTTTCAGCCTCCATGTTACACAGAAGCATTCACTGAATATTTAATTTACAATGCTTAGAAGGCACGGATGATGTTGTGAGATCAGGTTTATTTACACTTAAGAGCTTTACAAAAGCATCAGTAAACATGTTGCCATGTCTGGGTTCAGGAGATCCTTCTCCAAGTACGTCAAGGTTCACCATCTACTGCAAGAGCTGTGTCTGAACGACCGGCGCTTTCAGCGGCACTTCTGTCTCTCTGTAGCACAGTTTGCTATCCTGCTTTAGTCTGAGGGGGGGAAAGAAAATTAAGAGTAAAATTATTGGACCTTTTAAGTATTGTCCTGATGCTAATAAAATAATGATAAAGTCAAAACGCAAGGGTAAATAAGAATGAAGTAGGTAAGATGCAGACACGTCATACAGACTTTTTTTTCCAACCCCAAATCCTTCAGACTGTTGAAGGGTTTCGTGAGTGCTGTTCACCTGATTAGAGTGGGCGCCACGCGGGCTTATTGCATGTTGTCTGACTGTTCAAAATTATGAAATGAGACAATCACAAAATTATGAAATGAGACAATCAGTGTAGTTTTTGTGGGCTTCCTACGTATCACCTGCACAACCCGTGTGTCACCTATTCTTGGTTTGTCAGTAAGGAGCTGGTACTCGTACCTTACTAAGGACTAGTGTGGCATTAGATCACCATGACAGCATCATCTGTACTTTTGAAGTGCCTGAAAATTACAATAACTGTACTAATGCCTCATGACACCACACGCACAACTACTGAATGCTCAATTGAGGTTGCCGTACAACCCTTAGGGGATCTGCAAGACACCCTGCACTTGACCCTAAATTTGTGGCCGCTCCATTCTACGAACCTCCATGGGCCTGAACAACCCAAAAGCCTGCGGCTTCTATGCAGCCCCCATGCAGATGCATGTGACTAAGCCTTAAGACACATGTTCCCACATCATTTTTCAGGGAGAAGCAGAGTCATTAGAAGGACTGAAGACAATGTGGAAAGAAGTTAATGGAAGAGATGAGTGGGATCTTTCTGTGGACACCCTCCGACAGGTAAGCAAATATCTAGATTTCACTGACAAAACTGCTTATCTAATTAGATCCAGACCAGTGTTCCCAGACCCAATGTTTTTTTCTAATAAAAAGATTATGTGTTTTTTACCACAAACCAAGTGGACCACAGAATCTATTTCTGATATTTTTCTGTTACACTGATGTCATAATAGGTTTCTATGGGTTAAATTACATATAATTCAAAATCATTTTAGTTTGGAAAACTGTTGTGAAATGTCAACTTATTTGTGATAGAATTACATTGTTGTTTTTACAGTGTGTGATGTCTCTGCCTGATGAACTTGGCCGGGGACCTTCCATTAGAGAAGAGAGACTCACCGAACTCAACCAAATACTGCTACAGGGTTCAGAACCATCAGAGCTGAAACTCCTCCGTCTGACAGCAGTCACTGCAGGGTAAGGTGGCTTCTGTAAGGCTCATTACCAAACAGCTCCCCAGCTCAGGATGGTACATCCTTCCCTGCAGGCGACAACTCTGGAGGAATTTGCTGGAGACCATGGCTGTGGAGGCTGACAGAATTCAAGACCTGCTGGGTCTTCCAGAAAACCAAAGGTGGGGCCATGAGGAGGGATATCAAACAGGTAGGACTCAGAACTTCCTCATTATAGTTCAATTTTTATCAAATTAGCTAAAGTCTTAGTCACATGCACCCATACGGGGGGGTTGACCCATCCAGGTGCTGCGGGTTTTTGGGTTGTCCGGGCCTGTTGAAAGTTGAAGTGTGGTCTGGCTGCATTTTAAGGGGATAGCAGGTATATCTTGCAGTTCCTTTAAGGCTTGTACGACCACCTTAATGGACATCATCAAAATGTAATATACCATTGTCTTGCGTGTGGTAAATATATTGTGAAATATTTGTCAGGATAATGTTAGTTACAAGCGCTTATAATGTATGAGCAATGCTTAGGTATGTTGCCTTTATGCTGCACTCCAGTCATTAGTAAGGTGGCTCCTTACTGACCATGTGCAACAGTGCAGGTGATGTGCAAGTGCCCGTAGGACATCCGCACATACTACACTCTTGTTGTCTAATTTCCTAATGTCCAAAAGTCAGGCTGTATGCAAGAGGTGCAGTGGGTGTTAGTGAACAGCACTGACAGGCTGCTTGCACAGAGCGCAGGGTTCGGGGGGGGGTTTGTTTAAAAAGGACCCGGGGCAGCCGTCTGAACAAAGACGCCCAGACTAACCTCTTCCCGGCCAGTTCCTCCAGCTCCTCTGGGGAGTTTCCCAGTCCAGTCCAGATATGTAGTCTCTCCAGCGTGTCCTGGGTCTTCCCCGGGGCCTCCACCCAGTGGGACATATCTGAAACACCTCCCCAGGGAGGCATCTAGGAGGCATCCTAACCACATGCCCGAGCCACCTCAACTGGCTCCTCTTGATGTGGAGAAACAGCATCTCTACAACGAGCTCTCTCCATGTAACCGAGTGTCTCGCCCTATCTCTAAGGGGGTGCCAATGCAGCCACCTTCTGGTGAAAGCTCATTTTGAGTGCTTACTTATATCGTTCTGGATCTTATAACCACCCGGTTGTCCTTAGTATATGTCCCCACATCTTTACAGAAGGCTGCAGTTCAGGTTATTTTACAAACAGCAAAGTCTAAACCCAGAGTTTCAGACTCAGACTTTTTATCACTTGATAGACTTAATCAGTGGATCCTAATAGACCGTCTGGAGCACCATGCAGACATTTGAGGCTCCATTTAAGTTGGTTTAGGTCCTATATATCTGGCAGGTTTTCTCTTTTTCCTAGATCAGTACTTTTTAGTGGTAACAACAAAAAGCAAACTTATTTTTGTTGTACCACAGGGTTCTGTGTTGGGCCCCTCCTACTTTCTTTGTTTAATTTGCCTCTGAGTTCTATCTGCCAATATTTTGTGGACAAATTTCCAATTTAGACTTTAAAGTAGGCATTGATTTTATTTTAGTGCTGACAAATTTTTCTAAACCAAGACTGATCAGCTATAATACATAATGTAAATAGTGTTCTTGGTCCCTTGAGTCAGTATTTAATGTTTTATTTTTTTCTGTCAGGAGAGGTAACCAACAAACAAGTGAACAGGAACAGGGAGAAGGGGGTTGCTGGAGAGACGAGGAGCAGGTATATAACTGACAGCAAAGGGGTGTGTGGCCCACCCTCAACAGGTGACCTGCAGGTGGGAAAATATATGTGAATGTCTGTACAGTTTTCTTGGTTTGTGTTTAAACGCCAACTCTGATAGCTTATGTTGATCTTCCAAAACCCGGTACAAACGTGTAAAAATCCAATAAGAAATGTTCTGTTGTATTTGAAAAAACAACAACAAAAAAACAGGAAAAGCTATCTGACAACAGCTGGATTGCCAAATAACTTCCAAAGCAAGTATTGATTTTAAATATGAACTCATGCTTGCAAGAAAATCAATTTCTGACTCTGATCAAGTGGCCTCAATGTTTAATGATTTTTTTCACTACATCGGTTTTAGGAAAAGAATAAATGCCTGACTTTTTATGCATGGCTATTTTTAAAACTCTGATTATTATACCCTGGACCCACTGTGTGGTTACATACTGTTTTGTGTTTCTGATCTCACTGTGGTTCCTTCAGGAGAAGGGAGGAAAGAACGGTCCAGAGGGACAATTAGAAGGCTCATCCCTCCCCTTCAGAAACCCTTCAGCACAGAGTTTCAGGAGGATGTTTCTGAGAAAGGTGGGAACTTTTTTATTTATTAATTTGGAACAGTGCACAATGATACCAATTCTCTAAGTTACCCTGTCAAACTATTTGTTTCAATTGTGTAAATCAAATAATGTGGGATTTAGTAACTCTCTGAGATATGTAAGAGATAATGGTGTCTGTCCTGATTTGCAATGAATGAAAACAGACCCAGATGCTGGAACCTGGAAGGAAAACAGGAGAGAGAAGGTAAGTAAAGATGATTTATTTCTTTGCAGGTTGGGGAGACATTGGTGAGGATGACAGCTGGTGGCTGCAGGTGAGAAGCTGACAAGAGATAGGAATACAGGTTCGAGGTCGTAGGGTGGCTGCAGGATAGGCATGAACAGGATCGTGGCGTAGCGGGCATGTCCAAACGGTTCAAGGAGTGCTCCCAGGTTTCCACTTGTGGATGGTTTATTTTCCTGGAAGCAAGGCATAAGCAGTGATTAACTTGGAATAAAGGTTCAAGAGCAAAAACATAGATGACCAGACTAGGCACCATGGAGGAGCCACGAACTGGCGATGAATGCTGGATCTGGATCTCCTTATGAGCCGCGGGCAACTTGAGACGGACACAGGAAGGGTTGATGATCTTGTCGATAGTGTAAGGTCCAATAAAACGGGGAGCCAGTTTCCGAGAGGTGGCCTGGATGGGGATGTTTCGCAATGAGAGCCAAACCCTTTGACCAGACCGGTATGTGGGTCCCACCACCCTGTGACAATTAGCAATCTGGCATTTGCTCTCCTTGGTGTGAAGGAGACCGGACCTGGCCTGGTGCCAAACCTGCTGGCACCGCTGGAGGTGGAGCTGGACTGAGGGCTCTGCCAGATCAAGTTCCTGTGACGGAAACAAAGGTAGTGGGTACCCAAGGGAGGCCTCGAAGGGAGACATCCCCTAGGCAGAGGATGGGTGAGTATTGTGTGCATACTCCACCCAAACCAAGAACTTGGACCAGCCAGAGTTTTTCTGTGCAGCCAGGCAACGGAGTGCAGCTTCCAATTCTTGGTTGGCCCTCTCCGCCTGGCCGTTGGACTGCAGGTGGTACCCGCAAGTCAAACTAGCGCAAGCACCCAGAGCAGAACAGAAAGCCTTCCAGACCTGCGAGATGAATTGAGGGCCACAGTCTGAAACGATGTCAGAGGGGATTCCATAATGTCGAAAAACTTGGTCAACTAGGATTTCAGCAGTCTCAGTAGCTGTGGGAAGTTGTGGGAGAGGGATGAAACGCACAGACTTAGAAAACCGGTCAACAATGGTGAAAATCACAGTGTGTCCCTGTGAAGGTGGTAAACCAGTAACAAAGTCCACACCGATATGGGACCAAGGGCGGCTAGAAGTGGGCAGTGGAAGCAGGAAACCAGCAGGAGAGGAGTTAGACGTCTTAGATTAAGCGCATGTGGTACAGGCCGCCACGTAGTCTCGTAAATCCTTCTCCATGGCGGGCCAGAAGAATCGTGTTTTCAGGAGATGGAGAGTCCTGTGCACACCACCATGGCAGGAGATTTGTGAGGCCCCATGTAAGGACATCAGGTCTAAGATCTAAGAGACGATGGTACAAACAAAGTTCCTGGGGGACAGGGAGCATGGTTAGGTTTTTCACCCTGGGCCTGTAAGACCCTGGTTTCAATGTCCCGTGTGAGGTTCCCCACGATGCAGGAAGCAGGAACGATGGTGGAGGCAGAATCAGAGTGATTGTATTTCCTAGAGAGGGCATTCGGTTTTATATTGCGACTGCCGGGACGGTAAATAATAATGAAGTCAAAACTGTCAAAAAACAAGCACCAACGAGCCTGGCGGGAGTTGAGGCGTTTAGCTGAGCGAAGGTAAGCCAGATTTTTATGGTCTGTTCATACGATGAACGGATGTTCAGCCCCCTCCAGCCAGTGACACCACTCTTATAAGGACAGCTTAATAGCTAAGAGTTCTCTGTTGTCAACATCATAACTCCTTTCAGCAGGTGAGAGTTTGCGAGAGAAAAATGCACAGGGTTTAAGCTTTCCAGAAACTTTCTCTCTTTGGGAGAGAACGGCTCCAACACCTGAGTCGGAAGCATCGACTTCTACAATGAACTGTCTCTTAATGTTTGGTTGTGGGAGCCGACACAAACAGTTCTTTGAGTTTCTTGAATGCAGAGTCAGCTTTGATGTTCCAAATAAATGGTTCTGATATGGAGGTGAGTTGGGTGAGAGGCAATGGCACTATAATTACGAATAAACCGCGGATAAAAATTCGCAAAACCCAGGAACTGTTGAAGCTTCTTACATGAGTTGGGTATTTCCCAGTTAGAGACAGCTTCAATCTTAGCTGGATCGGGATGGATGTTTCCTGCCTCAATGATATATCCCAAGAAAGGGATCGTGGAAACGTGGAATTCACACTTTTTGGCTTTCATGAACAACTGATTTTCAAGGAGTCTCTCCAGGACAAGACGGACGTGATGTTCATGTTGGGCGAGGTCTTTGGAATAAATCAGTATGTCGTCAAGGTAGACAAAAACGAAGCGATTGAGGAAATTGCGTAAAACAAGTCTCTGAAAAACTGATGGGGCGTTTGTGAGGCTGAAGGGCATGACTAGGTATTCGTAATGACCAAGCGGGGTGTTGAATGCGGTTTTCCATTCATTACCCTCACGGATGCGGACCAAATGATAAGCGTTACGGAGATCTAACTTAGAAAAAATGCGAGCCTCCTAGATGGAATCAAAAACAGAATTTATGAGGGGCAGTGCGTATTTATCTTTCAAAAAACAGTAAAAATTCCCTGTGATTACCGGATGTGAGGAATAGAATGGGAACCCGGAAGCTTTAATGGGAGAACTAAGGAGTTCAGTGGGCAGAGATAATCGGGTAACTAAATGTTGGTCGATTAGACTTTGTTCGGCGCCAGAGTCAATAAGGGCTTTGAATTCATGAATCTTAGAATCGTGACAGATCTTGACTGGAGAGAAAAAAATTAAAAGCTCTTTATCCGGACAAACATGATTTTCCCCCCGTAGTTCTTTAACTAACGGGGGGCTCTGGAGTTTAAACGGAGCTTACACTGGTTCACTAGATGGCCTTGATTTCCGCAGTAGAAGCACTAACCTTCTTCCTTACGTCGTTGTCTCTCTTCAGCAGTCAGCTTTTAATGTCCAACCTGCATGGGCTCCTCCGAGATGTTATTAGAGACTTCTAGGCCCGACCGAGAAGAAAGTTTAGGCAAGGGGGAGTGGTTGGCAGAGATTGATTGTTGCTTATGATTCAGGTGGTCACGTTCTGCTTGACGTTCCCGTAGTCTGACATCGTTTTGTAGAGCTGCGGTAACCAGGTCTTCAAAGGGATTTGCTTCTGGCTGAGAACATAAGTGATCTTTAATTTTATCATTGAGGGATTGATGGAAAATACCTTTGAGTGCGGGTTCAGGCAACCCGCCTGCACAGCTAGTGTACAGAAATCGATCACGTGGTCACTGACCGGACGATTGCGTTGATTGAGGTTGAGCAATCGCCGGATAGCTTCTTCCCACTTTTGTGGCTGGTCATGGCTGGTCATTAGATGAGTTGAGGGGAAACAGCTGGGAGTCCTCGGGAGCAGAGCAGAGAGGGGAGAGGGAGAAGCGCTACCAGAGGCACCATGACACTGTCCATTATAAGAAATGAACGGATGATGTGAAGCAGAACTGCAGTAAAGTTAGTTTTAGGTTGGATATTCGACAGCCTGGATCCCCAGCGTTGGCTTAAAAACAGCCAATCAATTCATGAGTAAATGATGTGGTGATGATTTTAATTTTGATGTTGTCCAAAACATATAATGAAATCCTTTGAAACTTAAACAGGGTTTAAAGGTTTTGCAGAAAAAAACGATTAAACCAAAACATTTCTTCATGTTGTTTTTTTTAGTTCTTATTTATTTTGTAAGGTTTTATATTAAAGGATTTTTTAATAAAAAGGTTTAGAATTGATAGTCTGATAATTTTTTCAATAGCTTCCAAACCATGTTACCCAACAATACTGTATGTATCCCAAATTGTGGGTCCCACTTACCTACATCATACACATCACTTTGTTTTGCAATTTCTAATGAGGAATTTTTTATTTGAAATTTTACATAAAAATCTCAAAGGCTCGCATATGAAGTCTGGCAATTTTTTTTCAAAGGCTTTAAAACCATGTGACCCATAGAGATCCTGAATGTGACTCTGCTTACAAACCTAAACATAAAAAATTAAGGACATTTTAAGACAAATTTGTATATTTAATCACAGAAGAGAAACATTTTGAATATTACTAACATTTTTGCAAACTTGGACTTTTTTTGGTTAATTGTTAAATTCTTATTTTTTTCAAATTTACTTATTTTTAAATTTCTCAATATATTACAGATGACAAACAGGGTGAATAAATTACCCACCAAATTTCCCCCATTTCATTGTATTGCAGGACTTGAATATAAGGGACATTTCTGGTTATCCTTCTTGTCATATTTTATCAAGCAGATCACCTACATAGGTTAATTTTAGTTATTGTTATGTATAACCAATAAATGCATTTTGTAAGTAAATTTTTAAAAGTTTTTTCTGCCTTAGTTTTTTGTACTAAAAGACTACCAAAAACAGATAGATAAAAACTGTTTCAATCTCCCAAAGGAGAAATTCAGGTGTCCGGCAGCAAAATACACACAATAAATAACAATAAAATAATAGTTCATAAAATAGCAGTTTATATCAGAAAGATTTGTTAAACAGCGGTACCGAACCGAAATGTACAGAGCCCTATGAAATTCTGAATCGAACCAAATTGACATTTTAGCTTATCGTTACACCCCTAATATATATATATATATTAAAAAAAACGCCCCTCTCACCCTCCATAGGTGGTTTCTCCTCCAAGCTCGGGTCCTGGGAGCTTGAGGGTCCTGCACAGTATCTTAGCTGTTCCTAGCACTGCGCTTTGCTGGACTGCGAGGTCTGAGGTCTTTCCAGGCTCTGTTGTAGCCACTCCTACAGCTTGGGGGTTATTCCCCCGAGTGCTCCAATACCACAGGCACTGCTGTCACCTTCACTTTCCATGCTTTCTCTAGTTCTTTTCTGAGTCCCTGGTATTTCTCCAGTTTCTCATGTTCCTTCTTCCTTATGTTCCCATCGCTTGGCACTGCCACATCCACCACAATGGCTTTCCTCTGTTCTTTATCCACCACTACAATGTCTGGTTGGTTCGCCATTACCATCCTATCAGTCTGGATCTGGAAGACCCACAGGATCCTTGCCCTTTCATTCTCTACCACCTTCGGAGGTGTTTCCCATTTTGACCTTGGGGTTTCCAGTTCATATTCTGCACACATGTTCCTGTATATTATGCCAGCCAATTGATTATGGCGCTCCATGTATGCTTTCCCTGCCAGCATCTTTCACCCTGCAATTATGTGCTGGATTGTTTCAGGCGCCTCTTTGCACAGCCTACACCTTGGGTCTTGTCTGGTGTGATAGATCTGAGCCTCTATCGCTCTGGTGCTCAGGGCTTGTTCCTGAGCTGCCAGGATGAGCGCTTCAGTGCTCTCCTGTATGCCAGCCCTTTCTAGCCATTGGTAGGACTTCTTGACATCAGCCACTTCAGTTATGATCCAGTGGTACATCCCATGCAGGGGTTTGTCCTCCCATGAGGATCTGTCCATCAGCACTGTATCTTCTGCCCTCCATTGCCTGAGACATTCACTGAGCACACTGTCAGTTGGGGCCTTGAGCTTGATGTAATCATGCATCTTGGATGTTTCATCCTGGATAGTGGCTTCTACGCTCACTAGTCCTCGGCCTTCTTCCTTGCGGCTAGTGTCCAGTCTCAGGGTGCTGGATTTGCGATGGAACCCTCCATGCATGGTGAGGAGCTTTCGTGTTTTAACATCCGTGGTCTGTATCTCTTCCTTTGGCCATCTTATTATTCCTGCAGGGTATCTCATAACTGGCAGTGCATAGCTGTTTATTGCCCGGGTCTTATTTTTGCCATTGAGCTGGCTTCGCAGGACTAGCCTCTCTCATTGGAGGTATTTAGCAAGTTGCATTTACCTGCGGAATTCAAAGGTACTTGTAACTGTCCTCGATGTCTGCTATTGTTCCTTCTCAGAGTGAGACCCCTCCTGTGTGGACTACCTTGCCTCTCTTTGTCACCATCCGGTTGCATTTCTCGAGCCTGAATGACATCCCAATGTCAGTACTGTAGATCCCGGTGGTGTGGGTCAGGGAGTCAATGTCACGCTTGCTCTTAGCATATAGCTTGATGTCATCCATGTAGAGGAGGTGACTGATGTTGGCCCCATTTCTGAGTCGGTATCCATAGCAAGTCTTCTTGGTTATTTGGCTGAGGGGGTTCAGACCTATGCAGAACAGCAGTGGGGACAGAGCATCTCCTTGGTATATCCCACATTTGATGGACACTTGTGCAAGTGGCTTCCCATTGGCTTCAAGGGTGGTTTTCCACAGCTTCATTGAGTTTCCTATGAAGGCTCTTAGAGTCCTGTTGATGTTGTACAGCTCCAAGCATTCAGTGATCCACGTGTGTGGCATTGAGTTCGAGTTTTGTTGCCAGCCATGATTTCCTTAGCCGGTGTTTTCTTCAACATGGAGTAAAAGTATTGCTGACACTATTTCCTACAGCTTTAGTAATCTTTCCTCTTTGGAGCTATTTGGCTGGTCCAAATTTTTTTTAATCTTCTTGGTGTGTAATGTCACCAAAGCGCTCCACATTGTTTTGGCCTGTTTTTATGTGAAAACTGTAGACAGCCTTGCAGCCATCAAATGTGCATTTTGCTGAGGCACGGCTGTCAGCTCTCTTTTTCTGTGTTGATATTTGTAAGCAAGCACACAACAAGGGAATAGTATGTAAGCCCATGGAGGATGTTGTTTTTGTGTTATAATTCTTAAAGTTTTCGGTGCTTCATTGCAGTTTTGGAGAGCACTTTTTAGATAAATAACGTGTTTTTTTTTACATTTTTTCTCTTTATTTGGACATGTTTATATACGGAGAATGGCTTTTTTGCCTTTTATCCTACAACCATCCTATCTTTGCTCTGGCAGCCTTTGACATCATTGTTTTGGGTCTTCAGGACTGCTTCTGTCCTCTTTACTTGCTTCTAGCTCCTCTGCTCAGAAAAAGCCGCTCTAGATCACTGTTGTCATCGTTTGCAACTCACTCTTTGTCCATTTGCCTCATCTGGCCGCTAGATGCTCTGAACAGGGGAGCTGCTCTAGATTCTTCATTGAGGTGTCAATGTTGACATGTTGACAATGTTGGCTCTGTTCTTATTTCCTCCAACCTTTCTTTCTCATTGATTTAGCATCCTAAAAAAAAGATGTATATAGTATTAAATACAAAAAAGTTAATAACCTAGTATTCAAGTTAACAGAGGTTAAAAAAAAAGATCTTAATGGCTACAATCTGTTTTGCCTTCTGAGACTTAGAAACTCTGAAGTACTGAGACCCTTCCATATCCCTGTTTAAAGGTCTTGCAAGGTAACAACTAATTTCTAATCATATATAGGCTTTCCTTGCACATTTCAAAATACATAAGTGAAATTTACTTTCATAGTAATGCAACACTAAATGCAAACCGCTTTTGATAAGACCACTTACTAAATGTATACAACATCCGCATAAACTGTATTTAACCATCTACAGTAGTAGCAGTTGTAGTAGTAGTTAGTTTTTTTTTTGCTTAAAATGACAATATCTATTGTCTAGATAAGTCTATATATAGACTTTATTGTCATTTTGAACCATAGACTTTACTATAGTAGACTTTACTATAGTAAAGTCTATACTATAGTCTTCCGTATAGTAAAGTCAATGGTATATATTTATTTAATTTGTGATAATTAAATTAGCCTTATTGTTTATATTAACTGTAAAATAAGAGTTTTTTTCTGCATTAACCATTTATAAATCAAACACATTTGAAAACAATGATCCCATTTTACACACAGAAACAGACAAGGACATTTTTTGCTTACCACCATGAAGCACCTCTGTCCAGACTGCCTTTCTTTCTTCACTCCAAATTACTGTCAATCACTTCAAATAGTTTGCTTTGTTGCTTTTAAGCAGACCAAAAATAATTGAGGTCCATTGGTCAAGAGTAATATTTGACTGAAGAAAGACATAAAATCAGAATAACTGTATTATAAGTTTCCTACCACCAGGGAATTGCCAACATCAACTTTATCTTTTAATTAAGTCAATTCCTTGAACAGCCCATCCTAGTCAATTTTATGATAGTCCAACTGACTACATCACCCAAGAAAAGGAGCAAGAGTTAAGTTGTGTAATATCTGTCCATGTCCCATACAACTCTCAAAAGGGTCTGAGGGAGAATTTACAAGGCAGATATGTAATCTTTTCAATCCCCTTTCCTCGACATCCCTCTCACTCATGGTGCTATATCTGCACATTTCCCGTGAGTCGCAGCACTCATAGACAGGGATAACCGGGACAGGGATTTCAGCATCAATTCCCATTTATTCAAATACACTCGAAGCCAAACAGCATGGAGGTCACTTCTGCTTCCAGCCCTCTCACTCATGGTTTTCACATCAAAATTCCCCACTTCCCATGAGTCTTAGGGGCTGAAGTCGGGGCTAACCCCCAGGTCGCTACAATATTGGGGTAAAAATCGTTACAGATTGTTGAGTGTCCAATGATAAGATTCAGAAATGTTGCTTTGAAACTACAATCTCTAAGAGTTAGTGGTAACTGGTGCAGTTTCTAGTTAATTTGATCATTTCAGATGATATCCTGCTTTTGTTTCACCTTAAACCTTTAACAACAGAGAGGCTGCCGGCAACACCTAAATGCTCTTTGACATCTCGTAAATATTTGGCCGTTTACGGGATCATCATGTATCAACTGATTCTGGCTAGTAGAGAAGTTATTTATCATTTCAACTTTGCATCAATTTGCAACACATTACTAAAGTAAAGTACATAGCACTTTACATTAGTAAAGTGTTTACTAACAATTTACTAACGTAAAGTATTGCATATCATTGGAAGGCTGCTCCTGGATGTATTGTTTGAAGAGTTGTTGTAGGTCAGTACTGGAGTTAAAGCTCCTGGGTTACATGGTAAAAGTGTGATTCTTTCATTGTTGCTGTTTTCTTCCTGATTACAAACTATTTTCTTTCATGTCATGTGGGAGGGGTTGAATGCAGTTTGGGTAATACTTATCTGTCCACAGGTTTTAATCTGCTGGAATTTCATGTTTCTTCAGGTTTATGCTCTGATGGAGGAGCTGCTGGATGGTCTTTGTGACATCACTGAAGAGCTTCGTGGAGTTTAATTGCAAAGAAAAAGATGGGAAAATAAAATGATTTCTTGTAATGGTTCTCTCTCCATTCTATCTGACCCCAAGCATTAAGGAGTGTCTACTATGGTGTGAACTAAAGAGGAACGGAGAAGGTGGGGAGAGGGGCACTAATCTTGTTGTAGATTTTTAATGACGCGCGCGTGGCAAATTCGCAACTGTTGCAATCTTAGCTAGCTCTCACATTTTTTATCAGAATGTTGTAAAAAATGAATATCCAATTCCCTGGCCCACGTTGAACAAAACGATGTAACATATGTCAAGATCGATAAAGGAATGTGGGCGTGGTAAACAAAAAGCGGTCGTAAAAAATGTGCTGACTCAGAAAAATACTGGATATGGACATATAAGGAGTGTGGGCATGGTTAGCAAAATACTTTGTTGCTAAGGACATCCAAAAGTTTATTTTTTTCAATTCGTCTTAAACTGACGTGGATCTGTTCGTTATCCCCAGGTGACAAAAAATAAAATGTTTGCTATGGAAATAAAATCAACAGAAAAGCCGCCAAATGGAAAAAAGTGGATTTTCTATCAACTTATCACATGTAGCTCTTACCAATGGAGCAATGTGTTTTTCTGATTGAGTTCATGATCTAAATGCTAGCACTTTTAGCCACATTAGCATAACTAGCATAGCTAACATAAGTAACATCTTAAGCAATGCCTTTTTCTGACTCAGTTGATGATGCTGATCCCAATGCTAGCACTTTTTGCAACATTAGCATAATTTTCATAGTTAGCATCATTAGCATCTTAAGCACTGAGATTTTCTGATTCAGAAAACAACTTATCGCAATGCTAACTCTTTTAGCCAAATTAGTTTAACTATCATTGTTAGCATACTTAGCATCTTAAGCAACTATGTTTTTCTTTGTCAGTTGACAATACTGATTGCAATGCTAGCACTTTGAGCCACATTAGCACAACTAGCATTGTGAGCATAATTAGCATCTTACACACTGAGATTTTCAGATTCAGTAAACTATGCTTATCGCAATCCTAGCACATTTTGCCACATTAGCATAACTAGCATCGTTACTATTATTAGCATCTTAAGCAATCGCTGTGTCCGAATTACCGCCCTAACCCCTAACTACTAAAACCCTATATAGTGCGGCACTATATAGTTCTCTATATAGTTCTCTGAATTTTCATAGCAATTCGGACACCCGTGCTCACTAGTTTTCTCTTTCGGGTGTTTTCAAATGGCGCTTGGCACGGAAACAAAGTGGCGCATTACCGCCACCACCTGGTCTGGAGGGGAACTACTTCTATTTAACGCGGAGAATGAAACCCATTTGTCAAATTAAAAATATAATAAATATGAACATTTTATGAAGACTATTTATGAATCTGCTGTATTCTGATCATGGAAAACGTGGCTGATTTATAAATAATAAAATTACAAACACATTGGTGGTGATTTTATGTATTTGTTGATAAATAAACCCCCATGTTATTACTCCATGGCAATATTTATTTTTATGCCGCTGAACGATTTACGGGCTCTTGCGAGGAGGCATTTTTTTTCCGTAGTTTTCTCTTCTACCTTACTGAAAATAGCTTTATATATGAATCTGTCCCTGTTCCTGGCAATAACTCAACCGTTTTTCATGGGATCAAACCAAAAACGAGCAGATATGCAGCATCACAGGACGGCAAGGAGAAGCAGACGTCTCAGAAGATTTCCTCTGGATGCCCTGGCCAGACATTAACAACTTGTGAGTTAAACTTAAATTTTTTTTATTAGTTCAATTTAAGCATTTGTCACTAATTGTGCTCAAGGTTACACAGCCTGCTGGGTAAGAGTTTAACATTATTTTTCAACACTGTACTATGAACTGTATAGTCTAACTACATGAAACACTTGTGAGATCAAAGTTTAGTATTTTTTATTCAGAGTCAAACCATATCACTTGTTTTAAACAAAAATACTTTAATTTTTAAATATTTATATAAAAATCCAAAAACCCAGCCAAAAAAAAAAACACGAGATTTTCCAGCATTTATAAATACGTCATAAACTAAAATGTAAGACATCAGAATAAAATGAAACATTCAAAAAAATCAGATTTAATTTTCTCAATGAAATAATTATTTTTCTATTTTACAGGGTCTTCCACGTCTCTACTGCTTTGCCAACATAAAGGTGTCTGTCGTGGCCCTTCACGCTGACGCTCAGTCCGACACAAAACCAGACCGGCAGACCTGCAGATCGGTTGACCCGCAGGACCATTGAGCATCTGATGGAGCAGCTTCGGGTTCCTCACACTCTGGGGGGGGCACAGGAGACTGAGGTCCTGGTGTTTCTTTTCTGGCTGGCATGTGGCACATCATACAGTGTGATAGCCAGGGCCTTTGACATGACACGGTCCACTGTAAGTGACGTTGTCCACAGGATGGCAGACCGCATCCTCCAGCTGATGAGCAGGGTCACCCAGCTTCCCAGTGGGAATTAGTCACCTCTGGTTTTATAGCAGCTTGCTTGGTCTTCCACCTTCCAAAAGGTCGTGGGGAGCATTGAGGGCTCCCACTGAAGAATAAAGGCCCTAAAAGAAAATGCAGCTTGTTATTTTAACAGGAAGCTTTTTTTATTCCATTCAACTGCAGGCTGTATGTGACTCTAAGCCAAATTTATAGATATTTTTGTTGGGAATCAAGGATCAGTCTACAGTTCACAGGTTCTACGTAAAAGCCCAATTTATGTAAATCAAACATTACCCACCTGAAGGATCCTTTTGGGTGATGGTGGGTATCCCTGCATTGCTCATCCCATCACGCTGCTGACACCCTACAGGGAACCCATGAGGAATGCGGTTCAGGCCCGTTACAACCAGCACCACGCCAAGGCACGCTCTGTGGTGGAGAGAGAGCATTTGGCAAATGAGGAGGAGAGCAATATTTCTGGGGGCACTGGAAGTAAAACCAACCTTTGCAATGAAAATCATTGCCTGCAGTTCAGTTCTGCACAATCTGTGCATCAGAGAAGGGGACTGCTTGGAGCCACAGATGTTGAGCCACAGCAGGAACCAGTAGGACGGGTAAAGTGGCGTCCGTCTGCGAGGACAGATCTCTGCTTTCCTTTTAGCTCCAACTGTGACACACATGACTCTAGAAGACCAGAATTATTGTTAAGATGTATAAAAATAAATGTTAACATATAAAACGAAAATGTAAATATGTACATTTGATATTTATATGAAAATCCTTTTGAGATTGTTAAAATGGCTCAGATTTAAATAATACATGTAAATAATTCATTTTTGTTCATGCATTTATTTGTGACAGAGCACAAGTCTGTCACGATTTGACTTAAATAAAGTGTATTTGCTTCTGACAGCATCAGTGGGTGCACACACTGTATAGCTGTAAACTTCCAACAGTTCTTGCAATTCACTTTATTTATTTTCTGTTTTTGGTTGTTTTCTATGTCTTATTTGTTTACTTCCTGATTTCATAGGAGTACTTCCTGTATCCTGAACGTCCAGGGGACCCACCTATTGTTTTTGATTTCCTTTGACAGGCCTGTTTTAAATTCAAAATGATTTCTTTTTATTTTGCATTTTTGTTTAAAGAAAGTTGTTAAAGTTTGGACTTCTTTGTCTAATTATTGCTTTTGTAATTTGGAAATGCATGTAATTGTTCTTTTGTTTTCAGGAAATGTTTGATTTTGATTGTTAATTGTGTTTGTTTGGCAAGGGGTGGAGCCAACCACCTATAAAAGAGGACCTCTTTTCAAGATGGAGTCTCTCTGGTGATGTCTGGCTGCCATGCTGCTGCACTGTAGGCTGCAGCCCTGCCACATTATTTTCCATGGGTGCATTTTTCCCCACTTTCTGCCTGACAACTACATAAAGATTGAGAGCACCTTGACTCTGTGTGTGGACAGTAGTTTGTAATTCTGACATTATTAAACAAATTGCAAAAACAACGACGACGTTACATTTTGTGAACAATATTTTAAACTCAGGTAAGCTTAACTCTCCTGTCACTCTTTGTCCCTTCTTGCTCTTTCCTCCTCTCCTCTTTCAACAACAACCTTTACCCCAACATGACAACGATTACAGTTTAATGATAAATAAATACAAATCTGATCAAGTGTCTCTCACTCCCATCCGGCACGAGGCGAGCTTGCCTGATAAAAAACAGGCTATCTTTCTCCATCCACATATGGATCAGATTTTCCTCATCCTCGTCTGTCCCTACATATATAAACACATTTTAAAAATGTGTTAATAACTTATGACTACGGTTAGAACTCACTGCTTTTTGATGTACTATCAACAGCGTTTGTTTTTAGCCTTCAATGCTAATTCGCGCTAGCGTTAGCTTTAGCATTACCGAAATTGATGAGCTTCAAAACAATGTAGATAGTCGATTGAGGAATATAACATATTAAACAAGTCATCTTACGTATTTACAAATATATTTTACAACATATACAAGATACTTTTAAATATACTTACATTTTTCAGTCCTCTTTCTAGCGCAACCGTCCGCCATCTTTGAATAATTCAAACGCAGTGTATTGTGGGTCACACGCAATGCATTCTGGTATGATCGCAGTGCATTCTGGGCAATATTCGCCGATCGAGTGAGCATCGATCCACACTGGTTTTTCGTAGAGAATTCTGGGAAATTTCTAGTGCACATGATTTTTGAACTGTAGATTCGGACAGCACTACAAAATGGCGACCGCACTATATAGTGCACTATATAGGGTTTAGGGCGGTAATTCGGACACAGCCTTGCTTTTCTTAACGAAGACAGGCTTGAATTCTTAGTAAGCATAAGACCTCCAACGTTGCCTCTGAAAAATATGCCACATGTATCCTCTCTTCTTTTAGTTTCCATGGTGGAACATGACTTCTGTGATCAATTGAGAGGGCCTTTATGTCTTTAGCATACATGTGCATTACTTCTGGAGCCCAGGGATTATCAGATGGCAAGTTAAACCTTTCTGGAACAGAAGAGGTTAAAATATTTTTCACCTGGAGCATAATCTTTGGTTTCACATGAACAGGTTATTGCAGGAACAGTAGCTGCCTCCTCATATCTGAAACCTAAGTGAGAAAATTTGTCAGGTTGATACAACCAATGCAACCGATTTAGTAAAAAACTACATTTACATGATATATTTAATATAACATTTAATATTGCTATATTCATCAATCCCTAAACAATTCTTTGTCAACATATAATCTTTATAACTCTAGAATCTTCTTTTTTGGAAGACTACTTACTTTAATGTTTCATGAAAAGTCAAAGAATTTTCAATGACACTGCAGGGAGTTGAACCCCGTCTAACCAAAGCCAGAGTACCATCCACCAGTGCCTTTTGCTATTTTGACTGGACATGGAAGCAAAACCTGTATTCCAACCAGCATGTGACTTTAAATGCTCAGATACACTTGAACTGATTGTTAATCTATTACATTTAAAAACTATCACAAATTATGTGTTTTTTTCTATCACATGCTTGTTGAAATACAGTAAAACAAACCAAACAATTCATAACAAATGAACGTTTACAAGGAAAGAAGAACTTTTAAAAGGAACACATGCATTAACCCTTGTGCTATCCTAGGCACGTTAAGGATGGGAGTTGGGTCATCTAGACCCATAACACAGTGCTCTGAACCTATTTTCTTCAATGATTTGTGATCTTCACTGGTGTCCATGGATTACATGAAATCTTTCCACCTTTATCCACCTTTGTCATGGTAGGGAGAACACGTCAATGTAAGGGTGGGGTCATCTAAGATAGCACAAGGGTGATAAGAGAAAAACTCAACATCTTTCCTTTGGTAATTAAAATACTTCATGATATGAAAGAAAGCCATTACATTTTTTTTCCAGAAGTTATCGCTACACTTTCAAACCCCCCACTGTCACTTCCTAATTTTCACTATTAAAAAAATCCAACTATAATTTACCTACTTTGGAATAAACACCAGGCTGTCTACAGCAGAAGACTTCACCCCAGGATGCACTGAATGATGGGGATATGCTCTTTTCAGCGAAGAAAGACTTGAAATCTTCAGATCTGCATTCATTAAGACTTCCAACGGCGCCTCTTAAAAAGATGCCGCATGTTTCCTCTCCTTCATTTTCCATGGTGGATCATGAATTCGGTAAACAATTAAAAGGGCTTCAGCGTGCTCGTACATCACTCCTGGAGCTCAGGGATTATCGGAGACGGTGAGTTAACCCTTTTTGGGACAGGGCTTAAGAGGTTCAAGCATTTTTTAAACTGAAGCACAATCTTTGGTTTCACATGAAAAGACAATTCCAGGGACATCAGCTGCCTCCTCATATCTGAAACTTAAGGGAAAAGAAAGTGTCGACATATAATTATTTAAAAACATTTAGAATAATCTTTTTTGGGAAGATTACTTACTTGGATGTTCCATGTCAAAGTCAAAGAATTTTCAATGACACTGCAGGGAGTTGAACCCCCATCTAGCTGAAGCCAGAGTACCATCTACCAAGTGCCTTTTGCTTTTTTGAATGCATATGGAAGCAAAACCTGTATTCCAACCAGCATGTGACTTTAAATGCTCAAATAAACTTGAAGTAATTGTTATTCTATTAAATTTTGAAACTATTGCACATCACAACATCAGTTTGTGTTGCATGCTTGTTGAAATACAGTAAGAGAAACCAAACAATTCATAACAAAAAATGAACATTACAAGGAAAGAAGAGAAAAACTCAACATCTTACCTTTGGTAACTAAAATACTTCATGATATTAAGGAAAACTTGTTTCCCCCCCCAGAAAAGTTATTCCTACATCTTACCCCCCCACACACGCATTTCCTAATTTTGACTACAAACAAGAACACCCCCCCCCTCCCACTCTAGGATGCACTGAATAAACAGAGGATCCCCTTGTGGTCACTTTTCGAGAATCCTCCAATCTCTGCCGGAGAGACGGGAAGAAGGTGGGAGGGCGGCGGTGGCGTTCACCTCCACTACCTCTGAGTTGCTGTCAGTGAAATGGTAAGGCACAAAGCAAACAAGACAGCATTAGTTTTAGACATGGCTGCGTGCGCTGGGCAACAGTTGTCTGCCACACACAGAGCCCTGATCTCGCCACGGTAGGATATTTGTCTTTCGTGGGGATTAAAGACATCCAGAAAACCCCCTGTCCCAGTTTTTCTGCAGAGCAGAGGGAAGGCGGCCTAGTTTGGCTGACGGCAACGGCACAGGATGGAGATTCCAAACCATAATGTTGTTAGAAGATGACTGTTTTCGTCCCTCTGTAGACAAGCCGTTAATTTGGACAGCTTCTAAGGCAGAGCTAGGGGTGCCATGTCTCCCGCACAGCAAAGCAGTTAGGCTGCAGCTGCTATGTGCAATGGGGCAGATAGGAGACATGTCTGAGCGGCAGTGGCTCAGGTGGTAGAGCAGGTCGTCCAATGACCAAAAAGTCGGCGGTTCGAACCCCGCTCCCCCCAGCCAGCTGAGTAAATGATCCCGGTGATGGTCAGAGGGGCCGTATGCGCAAACTGGCAGCCACGCCTCTGTCAGTCTGCCCCAAGGCAGCTGTGGCTATAACCATAGCTTACCATCACCAAGTATAAATGAGGAGTGAAGGAATAATGGACACAATGTAAACACTTTGAGCAACAAGAAAAAAAGCGCAAATAAATCTAATCCATTATTATTATGCCTGAACATTAAGCAAGAAAAGAGTAGCTGGGTTTACATGGACAAAAGTAATCGAAATGAACGTCTGATCGGAAGAAAAATGCATCATGTAAACACGCCGTTCGGAATACTCTACCCATATCAGTCTTGTTCGGATCAAAATTTCTTTCCTATCGAGATGGGTGGGTTATGCCAATTGTTGATCCGATCGTTGTTCATGTAAACTGTTCATTCCAATCGTGGGTCACTACTGCTCTGGTTTACGTCACGCATAGAAGGTGTTTCACTCCAGAGAAGGCTTTTTTGAGCAGAGCAGCTGGACTTATAGCTTAGTGTTTGAGGGGAAGGGAGGATGCTTTATTACGTGTGGGAGGCTTCGGACTGCGATCTGTCCCACAGCTACGGAGCCCGTGTCCTGATATGGAAAAAATAAAATATGTCTCGATCCCACAAATTCACATCTTTTTACCACGAAATAATATTCCGTTCCCATGAGATAATATTTTGTTCCCTCGAAATAATTAATTTGTGCGAACGAAATAATGATTCACGTCATAAGTCATTCATACATACGGATATGCTCTCCCTCCCGCTGCAAAAGCTGCTTTCAGCAGTAACTTCTGTGTCTCTGTGACCCATATTCGTTTAACCCTTGTGCTATCTTAGATGACCCCACACTTCCATTGACATGTTCTCCCTACCATGACAAAGGTGGATAAAGGTGGAAAGATTTCATGTAATCCATGGACACCAGTGAAGATCACAAATCATTGAAGAAAAAAGGTTCAGCGCACTGTCTAGTGGGTCTAGATGACCCAACTCCCATCGTTAACGTGCCTAGGATAGCACAAGGGTTAACAAAGGAAAAAGAAAGCAAAAATGATCCATTTATTATTGTCTCAATTTATAAGATTTAGGATGTCTAGGCTTGCTGCTTTGCCATACGATTCTCTGGACATATCTCCTAGCTCCGCCGCGGAGCTCTTTTGCTTGCCATGCCAGCATTCGGGCAGCTGGCTGGCTGGTAGACAGACAGCCAGCTGATATTGTAGTTTAGGGTCGAATAGGAATAATAATATTCAGGACTTGTCTTTTATTAATGTAACGGGGGGATTTTCCCACCTGTACCATTTATGTTTTTTTAAAATATTTTTTATTGATCCTGGTTGTGCAATCTAAAACTCCAAGGGACCTTGAATGGCTCATGGCAAATCTTCTGATGAGTCGCAAGTGTGTGTGATCAAGGTGGGTTGGAGTTTTGATCCTTTAAAAAGGATTAACAGCTGGACTTGGACTGGGAAAAAAAGGGACACCACAAGAGCTACGTAAGCGGTGTTAGAGCACCAGCGATGGGAGTCACACACGTGGCGTTGTGGAGCACCAGAGACGGAGGCTGCACGCGTGGTGTATGGGGGCAGCAGCAGCAGCGGTGGTAGTGGTGCTTAAAGCATGCCAGCCCCAGGAATTGGACATTGTAGAGTCTGGGCTCGGCCACATGACTTGGACAACAAAGTGGAACCAGTGGACAATGGAGCCAGAAAGTGGAGAGGGGATGCGACGAACAACAGCAGAGGAGTGTGGTTGCGACCCACCCCTCTTTCAGAGAAGTAATCTACCCTCTCATTGCAAATCAAAGTCAGCCCAAGACAACAAGACGTTTTCTGAACCCCTTCTATTGGATTTTATTGCATGGGTTTTTACTGTTTTATACTGGGTTTTATTTGGTTCTGTGTGTTTTTTTTATTTATTAGGTGGGGTTTGGACCGCATGCTCCTCTAATCATCCTGGAGCATTTGGACTGCTGGAGGCTGGACACTATTGGACACTTGGACAATAAACCTTTTGAAAACTTGTATCTGGTTGTTCTGCTCCTTACACAGAATCTAATCCACTAGAATCTACCTGTGTCACATTAACAAACTATTTAGCAGTCACTTTACATTCAAAGGCTAGTAGGCTATATGCTACCTAGACCATCATTAACCTGTTAGTCACGTCATAAGGCATTCATAAACACGGTTTACATTGCACAGAAGACACATATGATGTTTAGAGGTCAAATTTATTTATTTAAAAAAGCACAAAAGCATCGGTAATCACTTTTTCATGTTCATTCACATCCCGGTACGATCTCCGTCCTGCCGCAAAAGCCACTTTCTGCTGCTACTTCCCAGTTTCTGTGACCCACATTCGTTCAAGGGGGGAAAAATAAAAACATAATAATATTCAGGATTTGTCTTTTATTGACATGTTTGTTACGTTAAAAACGTTAAAAAATCAATAAGTAAATAAATCAGTAATACATTTCTATTTATTTGGAATTCTATATTTGCTGTTTTCTAATTTAAACGTCCTTATTAACACAGTTCAAATAACACTGTTGAAAGAACGGGCGCTGTTCACTGGAGATCAGAACAATCGTTACAGATACCTGAGATCAGAGAAAGGCTCAAAAACGGATGGAAATTTATGTTGGCCACACCAAATATGTGCAGCCTAGATGCACAATAAGTGTGTTTGAGATCATGGAGGTGGACGAAATGCTGCGCAGATCACCTACCTGCTGTGTGACGTATGTTTTGGTTTTGCTCCAACATCACCTGCACATACTGCAAGCCCCAAATTGACTACAAAACAATGCATTGTGGGAAATGTGTCCTGACGGTTTCTGTAGTTGAGTGATCAATTAAAATAATTTAAAAAACCTATTGACTTAAAAAAAGGCTACATCCATTACAAAATATTAAAATAATTATAAAATATATCATAACACAGATCATACTAAGGGGGGGGGGGGGTATTAAAACTAAATTGAATGTGAAGGACAACTCCAACTTCCTGTTCTCCTTCAGTCTTGCTGCAGCTTCCCCTTCATCTCACTCCCCCGCCCCCCGGTCTCGATAACGATCCAGGCGAGGCGCTGGTTCATCTTAATCACGTCTATCGCTGCATTTTCCCCACATATTTTCAGCGTGTAGAAGACTAAATCTTGTTGTCGCTCGCACGCATTTAAACGGTGTGCTGCAGTGAGTGACAGCCGCACACGAGAACCGTTTGGTCGGGCTTTATAAGTCGACCTAAGACCCCTGTTCTAAGGAGTAGGCCACTGCTAATCTACAGCAGGGGTCGGGAACCCATGGCTCACGAGCCATATCTGGCTCTTTGGATAGTCACATCTGGCTCGCAGACAAATCTTTAATTATAGAAAAGAAATGTGCCATCAGACCAGTCCTTCTCGGGCGCGATGCAATGCCAACTGGGGCGCGCAGTAGTAGCGGTGCTTGGAGAGAAAAACGCTGCGCCACTATCAGTTTACTATCTGTTATATGACAGAGTTTGTACCAGCCTGAAACCTGCGTATGGGCGTCTCTGAGAAGGGACGGGATGTGTGGGGAGGGAAAGGGGAGGGGTAGTGGGTTCTGGCAGCAAGCTGGGGATTCAAATCCCCGTTCCTGGTAATGATCGTAAAGAACACGAAGAAGTGCTTCTCCTTTGAAGTCCAGGTACGGTTTCAGACCTGTGTTGCTGAACGCCGTATTTGCCTTCATTCATTGCAATGTCTTTGTCTACAATTGATTCCGCGTCAAAATTCAGACAATAAAAATGTCTGCCGGTGGTTCAGAATGAGTAAAAACCAGAGCGACACCAAGGTGGACCACTTCCGCTAGACCACATGTGTCAAACTCAAGGCCCGGGGGCCAAATGTGGCCCGTCACGTCATGTTGTGTGGCTGGCGAGAGCGTAAAAGTTTTTAATTTCTTAGCATAAAATTTTTCTTTAGTTGATTTCATATTGTTTATGTGTAGCTGCTGTTGTAGTTATTCAATGTTTGCAGGCCATATTTGTGTATGCAGACAAATTGATGTCATCAGTTGGATGCGAGGCTGTGTGCAGCCTTTTTTTGTAAAATGTTACACGTGTAGTACATGTTCTTCCTAGCTCGGTTTTATGTTATTTTTCTTTATTCACTTGAACAAAACATATGTTTTCTATGCAGCTGTAATTATCAGTTTAAAAAGTTATAATAAATAAATAATTAGTTATTTAACATCAAGGAGTAGTTACAGTTATTTTTCAGTACATTTAGTTACATATAAGTTATATCTGGCCCTTTGAGGACAACCACTATGCTGATGTGGCCCTCAGTGAAAATGAGTTTGACACCCCTGCGCTAGACCAGGCCCTTGAAGCTTGAGGACAGCTGGAATCAGATCCAGTTCAATCTGGACAAAGACAGCCTTCGCAACCAATTACATGGAGACGCTGCGAGTCCAGGTTTGTGGACGTGAAGCCGGCGAGGGCATGTTTTACGGCAGATTGTTTGTTCTTAGCTTGTCGTCTTCGTGAGATTCATGTTAACCGCCGGATCAGAAGTGTTTTCTTCACCGACAGACTGTACTCCCCCTGCCTGTCCAGAGGGCCAGAGAGTAGTGTGCACCTACTGGACCGGTTCTGGGTTCCATCAGAACTCAGATGTTCTCTTTGTGTTTTACAGAAGTAGATCCTGATGGCCTGCAGAGTTCTGTCGTTCCAAGTCTCTTTGATCTCCAGAAAGTTGCAAATGAGTGATAAAGTATTTATGAAACTGAGGGATAAATCTGTCAAACCTTCTTCGGTTCCTCTTCTCATTAAAATGTAGCACGATTTCTGCTTTTCTAAACAGTGACTAAATTAATTATTCTACATCCTACATTCATAGTAAAACTGACAGATTTGAAACATCTTTAGTTAGTTAAAAAAATACAAAAAATTCAGGTCACAAACGTTAAAAAGGAACAAATGGTTAAACATTTCAACATTTAAATGAAATGAATCTCCAGATGTTTGCTGTGAAATTGTTGGACTTTCTCTGGTTTTGAACTGGCAGCATCAGACAGTTTATGAACCAACAGTACAGACACAAAGACCTTCAATACGATGATGTCTTTAATCCATTTGAACATTTAGTATTTGGACTGGTTTCTTTTCCAACCTTCTTCGTATTTTTTTTCTTAATTTGGTTCTGAAGTTGGTTCATGGATTTGGGAGTATGTAAGTTCCATACTTTTTTCCGCGGTTGCCTATTCTTGTTTTTTCCTTATCTCAGCAGTGCTGTCAGTGTGTTTGTTGTTTAAAAGCTAGAAGTATTCATGATCAGCATGTCAGCCAGATTGAGAACGCCACGGTTCATATACTTATTAATGCAGTTTCACAAGCAAAGTTTGCACACCGTTTTAAATAGATCTGTGGGTATAAAACAAATTTGTTATAATTTTGTTAATGTGTTTCTGGTTTTGCTCAAAATAGTTCAATGAGATCCCATGTTTAACTTTAAAGTACCTTAAAGTTCTTCTTTGGAGAGAAAATTATGTTAAAACTGGACTTTTCAGCAAGGGGTTAGTAAGATGATGAGCTTTCATTTTTTTGTATTTATTTTTGTATCATATTCATGTTCTATAATTCTGTATTTAGTTTAAATATTTTAAGTGTCTTATCTGCTGCCCCCATTCAAATGCTGTACTGATGATGGTGCTGCCCAAAGAAATTAAGCATTTATATTTTTAGTATTGTTTATACTGTTACTGCACATCAGTGGTCTCCATCCTGGTTCTGGAGGGCCACTGTCCTGGTCCAGTGGTTGAATTGCCTCTTTATGTTCTGCAGGACGCGGTTAATCACCTGTTGATTCAAATCTGGGTAGCAAAGAAACATCTAAACCCTGCAGTTAGTGGCCATTGAGGACCACTGCTTCAGGTAATTCATTTCAAAATTACATTCTCTTTTTTTTCTTAAATATTCTCATAAATGGCTTTGGGAACAGATTTTTGGCTCTTAAAGCAACAAATAATTCAGACACCCCTCAGCCCAAATCCTTATGACCTCTCATTGTTTATATATATATATATATATATATATATA
>CM074500.1:29540237-29554195 GCA_037389245.1 Oryzias sinensis
CCTTAATATCATGAAGTATTTTAGTTACCAAAGGTAAGATGTTGAGTTTTTCTCTTCTTTCCTTGTAATGTTCATTTTTTGTTATGAATTGTTTGGTTTCTCTTACTGTATTTCAACAAGCATGTGACACAAACTGATGTTGTGATGTGCAATAGTTTCAAAATTTAATAGAATAACAATTAGTTCAAGTTTATCTGAGCATTTAAAGTTGCATGCTGGCTGGAATACAGGTTTTGCTTCCATATCCAGTCAAAATAGCAAAAGGCACTGGTGGATGGTACTCTGGCTTTGGTTAGACGGGGTTCAACTCCCTGCAGTGTCCTTGAAAATTCTTTGACTTTGACATGAAACATTAAAGAAAGTAGTCTTCCAAAAAAGAAGATTCTAGAGTTATAAAGATTATAATATGTTGACAAAGAATTGTATAGGGATTGATGAATATAGCAATATTAAATGTTATATCAAATATTAAATATATCATGTAAATTTCGTTTTTTACTAAATCGGTTGCATTGGTTGTATCAACCTGACACTTTTTCTCACTTAGGTTTCAGATATGAGGAGGCAGCTACTGTTCCTGCAATAACCTGTTCATGTCAAACCAAAGATTATGCTCCAGTTGAAAAATATTTTAACCTCTTCTGTTCCAGAAAGGTTTAACTTGCCATCTGATAATCCCTGGGCTCCAGAAGTAATGCACATGTATGCTAAAGACATAAAGGCCCTCTCAATTGATCACAGAAGTCATGTTCCACCATGGAAACTAAAAGAAGAGAGGATACATGTGGCATATTTTTCAGAGGCAACGTTGGAGGTCTTATGCTTACTAAGAATTCAAGCCTGTCTTTGTTAAGAAAAGCAACACTACTGCATCACTCAGGGAAAGAGGGTCGGCTTGGCAATAACTGACAAGAGTAAATGCGTGCTAAAAATCATTCACACTTAAATTCTGTAACAACGAACGGGCAATTAAGAGCATTTAACCCTTGTGCTATCCTAGGCACTTTAACGTTGGCAGTTGGGTCATCTAGACCCACTAGACTGTGCTCTGAACCTTTTTTCTTCAATGATTTGTGATCTTCACTGGTGTCCATGTATTACATGAAATCCTCTTCACCTTTATCCACCTTTGTCATGGTAGGAAGAACACGTCAGTGTAAGGGTGGGGTCATCTAAGATAGCACAAGGGTTAAAATATCTATTCAATCGCCATTTCATTCTATAGCTTATCAAGCGTAACTTTATTTCCTGCTATTTCCCATGAGTTAAAGTAATGTTATAAATTGACAGAGAAATATATTGTGTTCTAGTTTGAGATGCAATCCTTCCGGAGAAAGAAGAACTGAATCAAGTAAAGATCAAACATAAAATAATTTTCCAAAAATGTAATGGTGAAATCAAGTTATCACTGAAGCCATGAAGAACTTTTAAGTAATTTTTAGTCATTTTGCCAGTCTTTACCTGATATAAAGAAGGCTGAGGCTCATCTGACCGGTGGGTTCAGAAAAACACATTGCTTACGATGCTAACTATGCTATGTGCATAGCATTGCTTGTGTGCAAAAGAAGTTCTAGCATTGCGATCAGACTTAGAAAAACACATTGCTTAAGATGCTAATAATAGTAACGATGCTAGTTTTGCTAATGTGGCAAAATGTGCTAGGATTGTGACAAGCATAGTTTTCTGAATCAGAAAATCTCAGTGCTTAAGATGCTAATGATGCTAACTATGAAAATTATGCTAATGTTGCAAAAAGTGCTAGCATTGGGATCAGCATCATCAACTCAATCAGAAAAACACATTGCTTCATTGGTAAGAGCTACATGTGATAAGTTGATAGAAAATCCACTTTTTTCCATTTGGCGGCTTTTCTGTTGATTTTATTTCCATAGCAAACATTTTATTTTTTGTCACCTGGGGATAACGAACAGATCGACGTCAGTTTAAGACGAATTGGAAAAAATAAACTTTTGGATGTCCTTAGCAACAAAGTATTTTGCTAACCACGCCCACACACCTTATATGTCCATATCCAGTATTTTTCTGAGTCAGCACATTTTTTACGACCGCTTTTTGTTTACCACGCCCACATTCCTTTATCGATCTTGACATATGTTACATTGTTTTGTTCAACGTGGGCCAGGGAATTGGATATTCATTTTTTACAACATTCTGATAAAAAATGTGAGAGCTAGCTAAGATTGCAACAGTTGTGAATTTGCCACGCGCGCGTCATTAAAAATCTACCACAAGATTAGTGCCCCTCTCCCCACCTTCTCCGTTCCTCTTTAGTTTACACCATAGTAGACAGTCCTTAATGCTTGGGGTCAGATAGAATGGAGAGAGAACCATTACAAGAAATCATTTTATTTTCCCATCTTTTTCTTTGCAATTAAACTCCACGAAGCTCTTCAGTGATGTCACAAAGACCATCCAGCAGCTCCTCCATCAGAGCATAAACCTGAAGAAACATGAAATTCCAGCAGATTAAAAGACTGATAAGTATTACCCAAACTGCATTCAACCCCTCCCACATGACATGAAAGAAAATAGTTTGTAATCAGCAAGGAAACAGCAACACTGAAAGAATCACACTTTTATCATGTAACCCAGGAGCTTTAACTCCAGTACTGACCTACAACAACTCTTCAAACAATACATTCAGGAGCAGCCTTCCAATGATATGCAATACTTCACGTTAGTAAATTGTTAGTAAACACTTTACTAATGTAAAGTGTTATGTACTTTACGTTAGTAATGTGTTGCAAATTGATGCAAAGTTGAAATGATAAATAGCTTCTCTACTTGCCAGAATCAGTTGATACACGATGATCCCGTAAACGGCCAAATATTTACGATATGTCAAAGAGCATTTAGGTGTTGCCGGCAGCCTCTCTGTTGTTAAAGGTTTAAGGTGAAACAAAAACAGGATATCATCTGAAATGATCAAATTAACTACAAACTGCACCAGTTCCCACTAACTCTTAGAGATTGTAGTTTCAAAGCAACATTTCTGAATCTTATCATTGGACACTCAACAATCTGTAACGATTTTTACCCCAATATTGTAGCGACCTGGGGGTTAGCCCCGACTTCAGCCCCTAAGACTCATGGGAAGTGGGGAATTTTGATGTGAAAACCACGAGTGAGAGGGCTGGAAGCAGAAGTGACCTCCATGCTGTTTGGCTATTTGAGTGTATTAGAATAAATGGGAATTGATGCTGAAATCCCTGTCCCGGTTATCCCTGTCTATGAGTGCTACGACTCACGGGAAATGTGCAGATATAGCACCATGAGTGAGAAGGATGTCGAGGAAAGGGAAATGAAAAGATTACATTTCTGCCTTGTAAACTCTCCCTCAGACACTTCTGAGAGTTGTATGGGACATGGACAGATATTACACAACTTAACTCTTGCTCCTTTTCTTGGGTGATGTAGTCATTTGGACTATCATAAAATGGACTAGGATGGGCTGTTCAAGGAATTGACTTAATTAAAAGATAAAGTTGATGTTGGCAATTCCCTGGTGGTAGGAAACATATAATACAGTTATTCTGATTTGATGTCTTTCTTCAGTCAAATATTACTCTTGACCAATGGACCTAAATTATTTTTGATCTGCTTAAAAGCAACAAAGCAAACTATTTGAAGTGATTGACGGTAATTTGGAGTGAAGACAGAAAGGCAGTCTGGACAGAGGTGCTTCATGGTGGTAAGCAAAAAATGTCCTTGTCTGTTTCTGTGTGTAAAATGGGATCATTGTTTTTGAATGTTTTTGATTTATAAATGGTTAATGCAGAAAAAACTCTTATTTTACAGTTATTATAAACAATAAGGCTAATTTAATCATTACAAATTAAATAAATATATACCATTGACTTTACTATACGGAAGACTATAGTATAGACTTTACTATAGTAAAGTCTACTATAGTAAAGTCTATGGTTCAAAATGACAATAAAGTCTATATATAGACTTTATTGTCATTTTAAGCAAAAAAAACCTAACTACTACTACAACTGCTACTACTGTAGATGGTTAAATACAGTTTATGCGGAAGTTGTATACATTTAGTAAGTCGTCTTATCAAAAGCGGTTTGCATTTAGTGTTGCATTACTATGAAAGTAAATTTCACTTATGTATTTTGAAATGTGCAAGGAAAGCCTATATATGATTAGAAATTAGTTGTTACCTTGCAAGACCTTTAAACAGGGATTTGGAAGGGTCTCAGTACTTCAGAGTTTCTGAGTCTCAGAAGGCAAAACAGATTGGAGCCATTAAGATCTTTTTTTTAACCTCTGTTAACTTGAATACTAGGTTATTAACTATTTTGTATTTAATACTATATAAATCTTTTTTTTAGGATGCTAAATCAATGAGAAAGAAAGGTTGGAGGAAATAAGAACAGAGCCAACATTGTCAACATGTCAACATTGACACCTCAATGAAGAATCTAGAGCAGCTCCCCTGTTCAGAGCATCTAGCGGCCAGATGAGGCAAATGGACAAAGAGTGAGTTGCAAACGATGACAACAGTGATCTAGAGCGGCTTTTTCTGAGCAGAGGAGCTAGAAGCAAGTAAAGAGGACAGAAGCAGTCCTGAAGACCCAAAACAATGATGTCAAAGGCTGCCAGAGCAAAGATAGGATAGTTGTAGGATAAAAGGCAAAAAAGCCATTCTCCGTATATAAACATGTCCAAATAAAGAGAAAAAATGTAAAAAAAACACGTTATTTATCTAAAAAGTGCTCTCCAAAACTGCAATGAAGCACCAAAAACTTTCAGAATTATAACACAAAAACAACATCCTCCATGGGCTTACATACTATTCCCTTGTTGTGTGCTTGCTTACAAAATCAACACAGAAAGAGAGCTGACAGCCATGCCTCAGCAAAATGCACATTTGATGGCTGCAAGGCTGTCTACAGTTTTCACATAAAAACAGGCCAAAACAATGTGAAGCGCTTTGGTGACATTACACACCAAGAAGATTCAAAAAAAATTTGGACCAGCCAAATAGCTCCAAAGAGGAAAGATTACTAAAGCTGTAGGAAATAGTTTCAGCAATACTTTTACTCCATGTTGAAGAAAACACCGGCTAAGGAAATCATGGCTGGCAACTAAACTCGAACTCAATGCCACACACGTGGATCACTGAATGCTTGGAGCTGTACAACATCAACAGGACTCTAAGAGCCTTCATAGGAAACTCAATGAAGCTGTGGAAAACTACCCTTGAAGCCAATGGGAAGCCACTTGCACAAGTGTCCATCAAATGTGGGATATACCAAGGAGATGCTCTGTCCCCACTGCTGTTCATAGGTCTGAACCCCCTCAGCCAAATAATCAACAAGACTGGCTATGGATACCGACTCAGAAATGGGGCCAACATCAGTCACCTCCTCTACATGGATGACATCAAGCTATATGCTAAGAGCAAACGTGACATTGACTCCCTGATCCACACCACCAGGATCTACAGTACTGACATTGGGATGTCATTCGGGCTCGAGAAATGCAACCGGATGGTGACAAAGAGAGGCAAGGTAGTCCACACAGGAGGGGTCTCACTCTGAGAAGGAACAATAGCAGACATCGAGGACAGTTACAAGTACCTTGGAATTCCGCAGGCAAATGCAACCTGCTAAATACCTCCAATGAGTAAGGCAAGTCCTGAGAAGCCAGCTCAATGGCAAAAATAAGACCCGGGCAATAAACAGCTATGCACTGCCAGTTATCAGATACCCTGCAGGAATAATAAGATGGCCAAAGGAAGAGATACAGACCACGGATGTTAAAACACGAAAGCTCCTCACCATGCATGGAGGGTTCCATCCCAAATCCAGCACCCTGAGACTGGACGCTAGCCGCAAGGAAGGAGGCCGAGGACTAGTGAGCGTAGAAGCCACTATCCAGGATGAAACATCCAAGATGCATGATTACATCAAGCTCAAGGCCCCAACTGACAGTGTGCTCAGTGAATGTCTCAGACAATGGAGGGCAGAAGATACAGTGCTGGAGGACAGATCCTCATGGGAGGACAAACCCCTGCATGGGATGTACCACCCGACCATAACTGAAGTGGCTAATGTCAAGAAGTCCTACCAATGGCTAGAAAGGGCTGGCATACAGGAGAACACTGAAGCACTCATCCTGGCACATACAGGAACAAGCCCTGAGCACCAGAGTGATAGAGGCTCAGATCTACCACACCAGACAAGACCGAAGGTGTAGGCTGTGCAAAGAGGCGCCTGAAACAATCCAGCACATAACTGCAGGGTGAAAGATGCTGGCAGGGAAAGCATACATGGAGCGCCACAATCAAGTGGCTGGAATAATATACAGGAACATGTGTGCAGAATATGAATTGGAAATCCCAAGGTCAAAATGGGAAACACCTCCGAAGGTGGTAGAGAATGAAAGGGCAAAGATCCTGTGGGTCTTCCAGATCCAGACTGATAGGATGGTAATGGCGAACCAACCAGACATTGTAGTGGTGGATAAAGAACAGAGGAAAGCCGTTGTGGTGGATGTGGCAGTGCCAAGCGATGGGAACATAAGGAAGAAGGAACATGAGAAACTGGAGAAATACCAGGGACTCAGAGAAGAACTAGAGAAAGCATGGAAAGTGAAGGTGACAGCAGTGCCTGTGGTATTGGAGCACTCGGGGGAATAACCCCCAAGCTGTAGGAGTGGCTACAACAGAGCCTGGAAAGACCTCAGACCTCTCAGTCCAGCAAAGCGCAGTGCTAGGAACAGCTAAGATACGTTGCAGGACCCTCAAGCTCCCAGGACCCGAGCTTGGAGGAGAAACCACCTATGGAGGGTGAGAGGGGCGTTTTTTTTAATATATATATATATTAGGGGTGTAACGATAAGCTAAAATGTCAATTTGGTTCGATTCAGAATTTCATAGGGCTCTGTACATTTCGGTTCGGTACCGCTGTTTAACAAATCTTTCTGATATAAACTGCTATTTTATGAACTATTATTTTATTGTTATTTATTGTGTGTGTTTTGCTGCCGGACACCTGAATTTCTCCTTTGGGAGATTGAAACAGTTTTTATCTATCTCTTTTTGGTAGTCTTTTAGTCCAAATATTAAGGCAGAAAAAAATTACTTACAAAATGCATTTATTGGTTATACATAACAATAACTAAAATTAACCAATGTAGGTGATCTGCTTGATAAAATATGACAAGAAGGATAACCAGAAATGTCCCTTATATTTAAGTCTTGCAATACTATGAAATGGGGGAAATTTGGTGGGTAATTTATTCACCCTGTTTGTGATCTGTAATATATTGAGAAATTTAAAAATAAGTAAATTTGAAAAAAATAAGAATGTAACAATTAACCAAAAAAAGTCCAAGTTTGCAAATATGTTAGTTATATTCAAAATGTTTCTCTTCAGTGATTACATATACAAATTTGTCTTAAAATGTCCTTAATTTTTTATGCTTAGGTTTGTAAGCAGAGTCACATTCAGGATCTCTATGGATCACATGGTTTTAAAGCCTTTGAAAAAAAAATTGCCAGACTTCATATGCGAGCCTTTGAGATTTTTATGTAAAATTTCAAATAAAAAATTCCTCATTAAAAATTGCAAAACAAAGTGATGTGTATGATGTAGGTAAGTGGGACCCAAAATTTGGGATACATACGGTATTGTTGGGTAACATGGTTTGGAAGCTATTGAAAAAATTATCAGACTATCAATTCTAAACCTTTTTATTAAAAAAGTCCTTTAATAGAAAACCTTACAAAATAAATAAGAACTAAAAAAAAAACATGAAGAAATTTTTTGGTTTAATCGTTTTTTTCTGCAAAAACTGTTTAAGTTTCAAAGGATTTCATTATATGTTTTGGACAACATCAAAATTAAAATCATCACCACATCATTTACTCATGAATTGATTGGCTGTCTTTAAGCCAACGCTGGGGATCCGGGCTGTCGAATATCCAACCTAAAACAAACTTTACTGCAGTTCTGCTTCACATCATCCGTTCATTTCTTATAATGGACACTGTCATGGTGCCTCTGGTAGCGCTTCTCCCTCTCCCCTCTCTGCTCTGCTCCCGAGGACTCCTAGCTGTTTCCCCTCAACTCATCTAATGACCAGCCATGACCAGCCACAAAAGTGGGAAGAAGCTATCCGGCGATTGCTCAACCTCAATCAACGCAATCGTCCGGTCAGTGACCATGTGATCGATTTCCGTACACTAGCTGTGCAGGCGGGTTGCCTGAACCCGCACTCAAAGGTATTTTCCATCAATCCCTCAATGATAAAAGTTAAAGATCATTTATGTTCTCAGCCAGAAGCAAATCCCTTTGAAGACCTGGTTACCGCAGCTCTACGATACGATGTCAGACTACGGGAATGTCAAGCAGAACGTGACCACCTGAATCATAAGCAACAATCAATCTCTGCCAACCACTCTCCCTTGCCTAAACTTTCTTCTCGGTCGGGCCTAGAAGTCTCTAATAACATCTCGGAGGAGCCCATGCAGGTTGGACATTAAAAGCTGACTGCTGAAGAGAGACAACGACATAAGGAAGAAGGTTAGTGCTTCTACTGCGGAAATCAAGGCCATCTAGTGAACCAGTGTAAGGTCCGTTTAAACTTCAGAGCCCCCCGTTAGTTAAAGAACTACGGGGGGAAAATCATGTTTGTCCGGATAAAGAGCTTTTAATTTTTTTCTCTCCAGTCAAGATCTGTCAAGATTCATGAATTCAAAGCCCTTATCGACTCTGGCGCCGAACAAATTCTAATCGACCAACATTTAGTTATCCGATTATCTCTGCCCACTGAACCCCTTAGTTCTCCCATTAAAGCTTACAGGTTAGGTGGACAATATTTGTCTAGCATCACGCATTATTCTAAACCCATTCTATTCCTCATATCCGGTAATCACAGGGAATTTTTACTGTTTTTTGAAAGACAAATACGCACTACCCCTCATAAATTCTGTTTTTGATTCCATCTAGGAGGCTCGCATTTTTTCTAAGTTAGATCTCCGTAACGCTTATCATTTGGTCCGCATCCGTGAGAGTAATGAATGGAAAACCGCATTCAACACCCCACTTGGTCATTACGAATACCTAGTCATGCCCTTCAGCCTCACAAACGCCCCATCAGTTTTTCAGAGACTTGTCAACGACGTTTTACGCAATTTCCTCAATCACTTCGTTTTTGTATACCTTGACGACATACTGATTTATTCCAAAGACCTTGCCCAACACGAACATCACATCCGTCTTGTCCTGGAGAGACTCCTTGAAAATCAGTTGTTCATGAAAGCCGAAAAGTGTGAATTCCACGTTTCCACGATCCCTTTCTTGGGATATATCATTGAGGCAGGAAAACATCCATCCCGATCCAGCTAAGATTGAAGCTGTCTCTAACTGGGAAATACCCAACTCACGTAAGAAGCTTCAACAGTTCCTGGGTTTTGCGAATTTTTATCGTCTGTTTATTCGTAATTATGGTGCCATTGCCGCACCTCTCACCCAACTCACCTCCATATCAGAACCATTTATTTGGAACATCAAAGCTGACTCTGCATTCAAGAAAATCAAAGAACTGTTTGTGTCGGCTCCCACAACCAGACATTAAGAGACAGTTCATTGTAGAAGTCGATGCTTCCGACTCAGGTGTTGGAGCCGTTCTCTCCCAAAGAGAGAAAGTTTCTGGAAAGCTTAAACCCTGTGCATTTTTCTCTCGCAAACTCTCACCTGCTGAAAGAAGTTATGATGTTGACAACAGAGAACTCTTAGCTATTAAGCTCTCCTTATAAGAGTGGCGTCACTGGCTGGAGGGGGCTGAACATCCGTTCATCGTATGAACAGACCATAAAAATCTGGCTTACCTTCGCTCAGCTAAACGCCTCAACTCCCGCTAGGCTCGTTGGTGCTTGTTTTTTGACAGTTTTGACTTCATTATTATTTACCGTCCCGGCAGTCGCAATATAAACCAAATGCCCTCTCTAGGAAATACAATCACTCTGATTCTGCCTCCACCATCGTTCCTGCTTCCTGCATCGTGGGGAACCTCACATGGGACATTGAAACCAGGGTCTTACAGGCCCAGGGTGAAAAACCTAACCATGCTCCCTGTCCCCCACGAACTTTGTTTGTACCATTGTCTCTTAGATCTTAGACCTGTCGTCCTTACATGGGGGCACGCCTCACAAATCTCCTGCCATGGTAGTGTGCACAGGACTCTCCATCTCCTGAAAACACGATTCTTCTGGCCTGTCATGGAGAAGGATTTACGAGACTACGTGGCGGCCTGTACCACATGCGCTCAATCTAAGACGTCTAACTCCTCTCCTGCTGGTTTCCTGCTTCCTCTGCCCACTCCTAGCCGCCCTTGGTCCCATATCGGTGTGGACTTTGTTACTGGTTTACCACCTTCACGGGGACACACTGTGATTTTCACCATTGTTGACCGGTTTTCTAAGTCTGTGCGTTTCATCCCTCTCCCACAACTTCCCACAGCTACTGAGACTGCTGAAATCCTAGTTGACCAAGTTTTTCAACATCATGGAATCCCCTCTGACATAGTTTCGGAGCGTGGCCCTCAATTCATCTCGCAGGTCTGGAAGGCTTTCTGTTCTGCTCTGGGTGCTTGCGCTAGTTTGACGTGCGGGTACCACCTTCAGTCCAACGGCCAGGCGGAGAGGGCCAACCAAGAATTGGAAGCCACACTCCGTTGCCTGGCTGCACAGAACAACTCTGGCTGGTCCAAGTTCTTGGTTTGGGTGGAGTACGCACACAATACTCACCCATCGTCTGCCTAGGGGATGTCTCCCTTCAAGGCCTCCCTTGGGTACCCACTACCTTTGTTTCCGTCACAGGAACTTGATCTGGCAGAGCCCTCGGTCCAGCTCCACCTCCAGCGGTGCCAGCAGGTTTGGCACCAGGCCAGGTCCGGTCTCCTTCACACCGAGGAGAGCAACTGCCAGATTGCTAATTGTCACAGGGTGGTGGGACCCACGTACCGGCCTGGTCAAAGGGTTTGGCTCTCATTGCGGAACATCCCCATCCAGGCCACCTCTCGGAAACTGGCTCCCCGCTTTATTGGACCTTACACTATCGACAAGATCATCAACCCTTCCTGTGTCCGTCTCAAGTTGCCCGCGGCTCTCAAGGTTCATCCCTCATTTCATGTCTCCCAGATTAAGCCAGTCAGAGAAAGCCCTCTTTGCCCGCCGTCCGCTTCCCCTCCGCCCGCCCGAGTCATCCACGGCACCCCGGCCTTCACCGTCAGCCGGGTGTTGGACGTCCGTCCCCGCGGCTACCAGTTCCTTTTGGATTGGGAGGGTTATGGGCCAGAGGAATGCTGGTGGATCTCCCGTTCCCTCATTCCCAACCATTCCCTCATCTCGGACTTCTATTGGGCTCACCCGGACCGGCGTCCTGGACCGCCGGCTTGCGTTCGTTGAGGGGGGGGGGCTACTGTCATGGTGCCTCTGGCAGTGCTCTTCCCCTCCCCTCTTTGCTTTGCTCCTGAGGACTCCCAGCTGTTTCCACTCAACTCATCTACCTGCAGCCTTCATAAGGAGATCCAGATCCAGCATTCATCGCCAGTTCGTGGCTCCTCCTTGGTGCCTAGTCTGGTCATCTATGTTTTTGCTCTTGAACGTTTATTCCAAGTAAATCACTGCTTATGCCTTGCTTCCAGGAAAACAAACCATCTACAAGTGGAAACCTGGGAGCACTCCTTGAACCGTTTGGACATGCACGCTACACCACGATCCTGTTCATGCCTATCCTACAGCCACACCACGACCTCGAACCTGTATTCCTATCTCTTGTCAGCTTCTCACCTGCAGCCACCAGCTGTCATCCTCACCAATGTCTCCATAGCCTGCAAAGAAATAAATCATCTTTACTTACCTTCTCTCTCCTGTTTTCCTTCCAGGTTCCAGCATCTGGGTCTGTTTTCATTCATTGCAAATCAGGTGTCATGAGGGGGGGGACTCGAGAGCAGGTAAGGACCCAAATGCAGAGGCGGAGGCACACGATTCAAGGGCAAGGGGGTTTAATAACAAAAAGCGCTGCACAGCAGGATGACAAAGCAAACAAAAACTCACTGTGGCTTGGCGAGGGACATGGAACAAGGCATGAAGGGACGAGGACACATGAAGACGTTACAGACGTTACATGAGACGTTAATGGACCAGCACAAGAGGAAGGCAGAGACAAGGCTTATATACAGGCAGGGCAGACAAGACACAGGTGAACACGATCAGGACAGATAGGGACAAGGAAGTAAAACTCAAGAACATGACAAGACAGGAAACATTTCAAAATGAAACAGGAAACAGAACTTAACCATGACAGAACAAGACAGAAAGCAAAAACCAATACAAAAGAAACTCAAACCATGACATCAGGACAGACACCATTATCTCTTACATATCTCAGAGAGTTACTAAATCCCACATTCTTTGATTTACACAATTGAAACAACTAGTTTGACAGGGTTACTTAGAGAATTGTTATCATTGTGCACTGTTCCAAATTAATAAATAAAAAAAGTTCCCACCTTTCTCAGAAACATCCTCCTGAAACTCTGTGCTAAAGGGTTTCTGAAGCGGAGGGATGAGCCTTCTAACTGTCCCTCTGGACCGTTCTTTCCTCCCTTATCCTGAAGGAACCACAGTGAGATCAGAAATACAAAACAGTATGTAACCACACAGTGGGTCCAGGATATAATAATCGGAGTTTTAAAAATAGCCATGCATAAAAAGTCAGGCATTTATTCTTTTCCTAAAACCAATGTAGTGAAAAAAATCATTAAACATTGAAGCCACTTGATCAGAGTCAAAAATTGATTTTCTTGCAAGCATGAGTTCATATTTAAAATCAATACTTGCTTTGGAAGTTATTTGGCAATCCAGCTGTTGTCAGATAGCTTTTCCTGTTTTTTTGTTGTTGTTTTTTCAAATACAACAGAACATTTCTTATTGGATTTTTACACGTTTGTACCGGGTTTTGGAAGATCAACATAAGCTATCAGAGTTGGCGTTTAAACACAAACCAAGAAAACTGTACAGACATTCACATATATTTTCCCACCTGCAGGTCACCTTTTGAGGGTGGGCCACACACCCCTTTGCTGTCAGTTGTATACCTGCTCTTCGTCTCTCCAGCAACCCCCTTCTCCCTGTTCCTGTTCACTTGTTTGTTGGTTACCTCTCCAGACAGAAAAAAATAAAACATTAATTAAAGCTACAAGTAGCATTTAGCGGGCCCGAGCACGAGCGACCGCCTGGCACGGGCGACCGCCCCGTGAGCAACACCCTGCTCGAGCCATTCTCGTCATTTTTTCTTGTCCATTCTGGAGCTCCAAGCTAATGTTAATATGACAGCAGCCTGTGGGGCGGGGGGGGGGGGGGCTGTAATCTGTTGCCTTAAGGGACAAAGACTTTTGCATATAGCATGAATAAAATTCTTAAAACTAAGCATCGTTTAGACCTGTTCATTTTCTCATCAAGGAGAAGAAGGTTTTTATCAGATTAAGAAACGAGCAATGATGATAATTGCTATCACTGTCCCTAAGGATGAGAACAGAAGAACTCATTCAATTTCCACTACAATATCTAGATGTGTGTCAGCTATGTCTGATAACTTGGCCAATTAGCTGGACCGGGATCTTGCAAAGTGCAGGTGGGTTAACGTCCAGTGTGATGAGTCTGTGGAAGGCAACAGTACAGCATAGCCTTTGGTTTCCACAAGAGAAGAACTCCTGACACATCTGCCCCAACAGACAACTACAAGAGGAGTTGAAATGTATAACACGGTGAAGGAGTTTTTGTGCAGAAAAAGGTACCATTAGAAAAGCCAGTAGCAGTGACTGCAGACGGGGCTCCTGCTATGATCAATAGACAAACAGGTTTCATCACTCACTGTAAGCTGTAAAGCTGACCCAGACTTTCCAAAATGTCT
>CM074501.1:0-18719 GCA_037389245.1 Oryzias sinensis
GTGTGTGTGGGAGTGATTGTAGCCCTACGACAGACTGGTGACCTGTCCAAGGTGCAATCTCCCTTTGCCCTACAGCCGTGACCCCCAAAGGGAAAAAAGCGGATATAGAAAATGGATGGATGGATGAATTATCACAGGTGATGATTAATTTATCGCACAACATTTTTTTCCATGAGAGCACTGGTTCCAACTGCCCTTAGAGGTCGATATGGGCTGTCTGTGGGAAAACAAATGGACTGTACGCGGCATGTAGATGTATGCTCATTTTGCCATTCCAGCCAGTCCTTTAGTTTGAACTTTAATCAGTTGTCATGGCAACAAAATATAATGTTTTTTATTAACACAATCAGGACAGGTTTTCATTACTTGAGGAAAAAATTAGTCAAAAATGTGACATTATGGCTTTGTTATGGCATAATGTTATGTAATGGCAGAGGAAGTGTGCATAAACAGACATTAAACGCGCGCCATGGAAGCCTGAACCGTCCAACGCAGAGTGAGAAATAAGTATTCAATCAGTTTTTTGTACTTTATTCTTGTTATTTTTTTGATTTGGATAGCTTTTTTCAGAAAAGGCGGACTATTTGTTACGTAGTGACGCTATTTAAAGCATCAGTTCAGAGAGAAAATTCACCTCTCACCGCTTGTTTTTGTCCAGATGATGAAGCTAAAGTTTATTTTGAAGAAGCCAGAGCAGTGATATAGAACAGAGCATCTGTGGATAATCCTTTTTAATCCACACCCAGCAGCCAATCAGAATCCAGTATTCACCTGGACCATGGCATAGTGGTGTTTCTACTTAGATGACCATAGGAATATACAGAACATTTGATGATGGCTTGTGGTTTTATGAAGTTCTAGATCTAATGTGAATCAGGAACTTTAAAATTCAGGTCTAGAAAGGTTTGAAGACTTTTCTATTTGTAGTTATGTTCTCACATCTCTACCTAAACCTGGTTTACTTGTGGTAAACACTCAAAAGTGTAAAAAAAAATAGATGCCGAGTCTGGCTTGTTGAAACAAAACCTCTTTTAAGCTTCAAAATATGAAAACAGGAGAGGTTCCTCCAAAACCACCGGAGTGGATCTGTTTGACGGGTATGGAGTGTGTGTGTGTGTCTTCTACCTCTTGAGGTTGAGCAGAGCCCAGGGGATGCCGGTGGATGTCCTGAAAGCTGGAAGCAGCTTCTCGCCCAACTCCACTGCCTTTTGCCGAAACACCTGAGGAGGAGAATAGAGCATTTCTTTATGTTCTGGTTCTACAGGAAGCAGAACCCAGACTCCCACAGGTCAGGAGTACCTGCTGGGGCCTAGAGCAGGCGCATGACCATAAGTAGAAGAAAATCAGTTTCTTTAGACATGAGTTGTCAGTGATGATGTGCAAACTTAAAAAAACAAAACAAATAAGCAGCAATGAACAGTTGGGGAGAGAATGAGAACTGTTGGCAGCAGCTAGACTGCATGTGAGCATAACAGAGCGTGAAGGCGTTAACATCTGCTTTTTTGTTAAAAAAACTAAAACTAACTCTGACACACTGTGCTCCACAAAAAACCTTCAACTTTTTTAGTGGAGATCTGTGAGGTTTCCGATCATGTCATGCGGGAACAGACCAGTTTTTCTTGTTTCTACTAAAAATCCCTTTTTAGAAACCATAATCAATGTTACTTTCTACTTGACATAAATGGTAAATAAGGGATGTTTGCTGTTCAAACTGTTTTTTCCTTTGGGAAACGCTCAGTCGTACCCACAGCATTTAAAGAAATCGAGCAGGAAGTCAGATCAATGACCGTCAGTTATATTTACAGAAAAACACGTTTTACTACAGAACACGGTAACAGCATCATCGTCTCAGTCCTGTCTTACTAGGACTACCTCTGGAGGTGCATCAGCGGTGAAGTTAAACCTGTTTTCATGGAAAAAAAACATTTTATTGAGCACAAAGGGGTAAAAAACAGTGATCTGTGTGGTGGGGTCGTCCAGTTTCAATGTTTCGTCAGACAGATCACAGATATGACGGATGATGTCATATCTCAGAAGCTATTAAAAAACGTTCTTTTTTATTTTAGAGCTCGGCATGGTTTTATTGGCTGTCCCCTCACACCTTTTAAAGCTAGAAGGGATCAAGTATTCCAAGCGATTGGTTTCCAAAGTCTAGAACGCTCTGGCTTTGTCCCGACCGTTGTCTGTGCATGAGAAACCATGTAGAGCTCCTAAACAGAACTTCTTCTTCTAAACAGAACCGGGAGCCAGTGGAGCGCTGTTAAAGCTGCAGAGACTTGAGCTCTTCTGATGGTGTGAGGCACTCCTGAAAAACCCAGAGGCCATAAAGCTCCTTCTGGATCTCTAGAGGTAAAAGTACAACCCATCTACCTTCAGAGGACACGAGGACATACTTTCAAAGAACTGAACTACTTTTATCAGCATTCTTCAGAGAGCGAACGCACAGCATTTCTTCACAGAAGCTGAGAGAGAGACTAAGAGTTGATTTGATTATTGACCCTTCCTACAAACAATCATTGATAAAATCATCTTCTGGAGATGGTCTATCCATTAATATATATTTCTACTTTGTTTATTTGATTGTTGTCACTTTTCATCACAGATTCTCAATCTTCAAAACAGAATTTTAGCACTTAGGGTGCTATTTTGGAGGCAGTTTGACCAAAACAAGCAGGAAAAGAAACTAGCAAGCCCTGCTAGACACCTGAGTGTCATATTTGGATGTGAACCTTCTAACCACATAACAGCATGTTAGCCATGTTTTAAACCATTTAGTGAGTTGCAGATTTACATTGTTGGTTGTTTCTCTCTCTTCAATGCTGTCTCTCACATCACTCATTCACTTCTGCTTAGTGAATGAGTGACTAACAAATATTTACTAATAGTATTTAATATATATTTATACATATTTTATAGGTAGATCTTCAAGACATTGTCAATTCAAAAGTAGCTCACAGGCCAAACAAGTGTGAGCACCCTGCACTAAGCTTTAAGCTGAATGTCAAAGAATCAAAGGCAACTCCAAAACCTGAATCTGGATCAAATGCAGTATAATGTTAAAGTATTTAATTTTGTTTTTCTTTACAACACTGTAAGCAGTAAGTATTTCTAGTCAAAAGCTGAATGATCTCAGTAATTTAATTTAATTGAATTTAATTAAATAACTAAAGTAACTAAAAATTAAATATAACTTTGCAACTTTAAACAAGTAACTCTGCAAATTTGACCAACATAACAGTAATTAAGGATCTAAAAAGTAAATGTAACTTTGCAACAGTAACAAAAAGCAGAACCTCAAGGCAGTCAGAGCGAAAAAGTAAATAAAACTTCTTAACTATTGATTACCAACAAATGTGAAATAGCAGTGATTAGAAGCAGCTTGAAAACTTCTTAATTAGTGTTACCTACTTCTCTTCAAAAAATCTGAAACAGACTAGAGCAGATTTAAGTTTGATATGGTCTATTTTCAGTCATTGAAAAGTGTATAAATAAATGCTAGATGTTACCAGAATGCACCAAATTGCACCATATTAAAAATTTCCCCGCACCTCCCTAAAGTTGCAAGCACCTGTAGTGCTTGCTGCGTCCGCCTGCAGCGTCCGTCGCTCGGGTGCCGCCTGCGGCGGGTCGCGCTGTGCGTGGTGTCGGGCCAGTAACTTTCAAAACCTACTGGCCCTGTGGGCCCTGTGGGCCAGTGCACATTTCTGGGCTATGTCAACCCCTGGCGGTGAACAAAAATCCCCCACCGTCACAGCTTTAGTGACCCCTTGCGATCCAAATAGAAAGTACTCGCTGGCTCCAAGAAGCCAAAATCCCATAGTCTTCTCATATACAGTAAATGAGTTGACCTCCCCTTGACTTAAAGTGAGTTGCTGTTTTCCATGTGCAAAATAAAAGATGAGCGCCTTAAGGCCCGTACACACCGGGACGAATATTCGCCAGGCGTTATTCGCCAGCGGTTTTCGCCACGTTTTTTGTGTTCACACCCAGGCGATTTTCGCTGACGATGAGCCGAGCGAACATGCAATTTCATTCCCTGACGTTAGATGGCACTTAATGTAAAACAGAAATACTCCTGTACACAAGGTGGCGCTGCGCAACTTTACGCTTCTTAAAGTCGCTTTTCACTCAGAAGAAGAGAGCAAGTATTTACGCGATTGTCAGAATCAAACAAAGAAAACATGAATATTTCAAGCACCATTAGCTCCAACTGGTGCTTGGTTCGGGGATATTTTATAATGTCCGTCATTATTTCTTCGCGGCAGTGTAGACGCTACTTGGCGTCTGTCTTCTTCGCTGGTATGTGTTCTCAGCAAGACAGTTTTGTGTTTGAGCGCCCCCAAGTTGTGTTTTACTGTAACTTCAGAAGCTCCAGACACGTGTGCAAAAGCGCCGTTCTCATTGGTCGAATAGATTTCGACGCGACGCGTCGAAAAAAAAAAACGAACCCGAGGCGTTTTTTTTTTTTGACGCTTCGACGCGTGGCGTTTTTTCGCGTCGGTGTGCACACTCTCATTGGTGCCCTTTGTTTAGTCACGAGGCGTTAAACGTCGGCGAAAATCGCCGGCGAAATTCGTCCCGGTGTGTACGGGCCTTTAATCCTAACTGGCAAATAAATCAGTGTCTGATGTATTTCAAGTGAACTTAAAAAAACACTGACCATCTATGAAAACTGGACCGAGTGAGTGTGATGTCACCCATAGAAATCAAACTGTTTATTTAAATGACTTGCTTCAAGCTCCAACAAATTAAAAGTCAATTCAGTCGCCATTTTTTCACTATTCGGACGTCGCCATATTGGATGGAGCCAGAAATCCTCAGTATGCAGTGATCGGTCCAAGGTGATCTCTGTCAACATTTCTATGGCAACAGCTCTAGCCAATCAGGAGTGAGCTTGTTGAAAGGCCACACATCTACCACTGAAAGCAGGCTCAGGAGAATATGTCAATCAAATGTCAAAGGACCACATGCTTTTATTAAGGTATTCTGATTGGCCAGTTTATACTTGAACAAATTATAGAGATAATGATGAAAAAATTAAGGATTATCAAGAACAGGTTAAAAAATGTATCAGAGCAAGCGTGGTTGTTCTGAAAAATATATTGTCTTAGTAATATGCGTTTATGTGTCTATGGGATTTTGGCTTCTTGGAGCCAGCAGGCACTTCCTGTTTTGAATAAGAGGGGTCACTCAGTCCAGGTCTTATGTAGAGTCAATGTAAAGAAATTAGTTGGTGGGGTTGAACTTGACATGGCTAAAAGGCTAAAGTAGTCTTCACAAAAACATTTGCCCTAACAACCACCTTAACAACTTTTACATGTGTTGGAAACAGAGAAAAGTCTTCTACATCCTTCCCTACTGCTGCAACATTCTTTTACAAGCAAATATATAAATGTATGTGTGTGAAAACTAACCCCAAAAAAGCATTAAGCCTGTATTCTGCACACAATCATCACATATTGTGCCTGCCCATAGGGGGTAGATGGGGTTCATGACCAGAGCACATCTGCTTCCCTGTGATGCTCCTCTTTGGTTTTAGAGTGCTAAATTGGCTCTGCACACATGGATGCCATCAAAATAAGAATACAAATATTTGACTTAACCACTGAAGCACATCTTTAAAAGTGTTTCTTCTTTGTAGCTAAAAAAAAAGACTGAGGTTAAGGAAATTCAGACCACAAAAATATGGCTGTCATCATGCTATTTGAAGATGTTAACTCAAAGTAGTCAAAACTCAAAAGCAAACCCTAACCACACATGAGGAGTCTTTCCTTCATAAATGACATTACATGTAAATAGCCTCAGGGTGGAACTGTTGGAAGTCAGTTGAACACTTAAGAGTTCACTGTCTTACAAACAGCAGTTGGTAAAAATGATGTCTAGCTTTATTGTTACCCTTTTCTAAGTCAGTAAAACCACCGGAAAACTATTTTACCAACACCTTTTCAAATGTGAAAATAAAAAAATAAGAATCAAATAAATAAGTTGATTATTCTTTGGATTTATTATTATTGCACATTCACAAGAGCATGCTTGAATATCAATTAAGCAGCAGCAAATTTCTAAGACCTGCTTTGTTTAAAACGTGTAACGTTGACCTGAACTCCAGTAAGATAAAGTAAGAAAACTATGCTGGTCTTCCTGTAAAGAAGAATCTTTGATCCCCCAAATAAAGTAGAATTAAAATTAAAGGGAATTGTAGAATTTAAGATAATAGATAAAAAGTTCTGTGGCCAAGTGGTGTTGAAATGTGGTGGTTATTGAAAATCAGCATCAATGTTGGGAAAGATTTACGTCTGAATAGGTCCTGAGTGTAACTGTGACTGCAGTTTACTGCTTCCTCAGGGGGTTGGGGGTTAGTTCATGCTTTGAGATTTTAGAAATCTGATATGATGTGACTAAAAACAATGATAATAAAAAAATTAAACTGCAACCAAAAGAAAAAGAGCAAATCAAAACAAAGTTGTTAAATGCTCAAAATAGGGTCTGATGCCTTAATGTGCAAATGTTTTAATTATCATTAAAGGTCCACAAAAAGGAAACAGGAATTTTGTGTTCTCTCTCATTTTAAACGTTCTAAAACGTTTTAAACGTTCTAAAAAAATCCACAGAACTCAAGCCGGAGTCACACGTACTGAACACAAAACGTAAAGACAAATAGCAATGATAAAGGCAAGAAATTGGGACAACATTTTATATAATTTCTGGTTTCAACTGGTTCATGGTCATCAGTTTCTAGCTTTCAGAGAACCACAATCAAGATGAAGCACTGATTTTTAACAATGAAATTCTTGATTTGCCACTTTATTTGATTTTACTTAACAAACGCAGCAAAAAATAAATAAATAAATAAATATATATATATATATATATATATGAAGTCAATTCCAAGCATCAACTTGCATGTTGGCAAAATGCTTTGTGGAAATTTGGAACTAAAAGGAGAAACAGTTCATAAATGCTTTAAGCCTGAATTACCGGTAACACAATGGCTTTCATTTAAAAACCATAATTTATTGAAAGTAAGTATAAAAATAAAATGAAGAACAACTCATTTTCAACTAGAAATGATGCAAATGAATGCAAATTTGAAGTCATTAGGTCTCATTAGCTATTTATGATGGAAAAGCGCTGCACATTGACACCTGTTTGACATCACATATTGGCCGCTTCTTCACAGATTGATCGTTCAGTGTAAACTCCTCGCCCCTATTAGAGAGATGAGTTCATGTCACTTTGTGCATGTAAGAGGTTTAAAATCAAAAGCATGTCCCATATAAAGCATTTCCAAGTCAAGCACACAATAGTGATAAAAACTGCACTGAAAATTATGCATCAAAAATCCCAATGAGGCACAGACATTTCTTGTTTATTTCCCAACCTCCAACCCCCTCATCTGTTTAATTGTAGAGATATTGCACAATGTGAGTTACTGTCTTAATTCCTATTTTAATTTAGGTACTTTGCCGTGGGGCATGCAAATTTTCTATTATTATTCTGTCGTAATGACGGTATAAAAAACTGATAAACAACACCGAGTTCCCTGTGGTCCTGAAATGCTAAACTTCTTTTTTTTTTTCTACAGGCACAGCTCTCCAAGTTTAAACTTGGGTTGTTTTCTCTACTCCTTGATGCCAACTTCAGCTGCTTCAATAACAGCGTGGTGCTTGTTCACTTTGCACACGTCCCTGCACTCCAAACACCGGATGGAGAGCCTCTATTGAATGGTTTGCTCACAATATTTTTTTAACTCTGCCCACAGACATTTTATGCTTTAGAGATTTACTCACCAGCAGTTTTACTTCATTTTTCTGTATTTTGAACCACTAGTTTTAAGGGTGGGGGGGGGGGACTTAGCAGTTAAAACGTAGTTAAATAGTCTTGAATTCTTACCTCTAAGAAAAACAACCGGTTTAGTAGAATTCAGTGGAAAAAATATTGTGAACGGAGTTTAGACAAACAGGATTGCTGTCCTGCTTCTATGAGATGGAAACACAGGAGATGATTGTGTGTTTGAGTCTGGGATACTGCCGAAAAGACTGTTATGCAAAAAATAAACAAAATGAGAGTTTCTTTGACAAACAAACAGGAATCTGCGTGATGTATTTACTATCTGAATAAAATATCACTAAACCACGCCAGAATTTATAAAGTAAGCACTTAAAAAATAATGACACAACAGGATTTTAAACATTTTGGTCAAACGGGGTGATTTGGTTACAGAAAAACAAAATGCAAAAACGAATTTATTAACAAAAAACAATACTATAAGTTTTAGGGATGCAACGGTAAACTTTCTTCCTGGTTCGGCTCAAACCATAATTTTTGGGTCACGCTTCTGTTTCGGTTCTATAAAGGATTTGTGTTTTACGCAACAACAAAAATTCAGAAAACTCCTTTTTTTCATAATTTTCAATTTTCTTTTGCAAAGTAACAATTAGGTGAAACCTTTCAGTTGGCTTTGTATGCAGTAGGGATGAAAATATACAATTTCCCCGCGATTCAATGACCACAGCTTGGTTTTAAACCAAGAAATTTGGCTCTCTAATAAGTATAATCTAACCTCAGTCTGTTAAGAAGTGACAAGTTTTAATTTTTTCCCCAACAAGTTGCTACACTTAGTATTTTATACTTTTATATTAAACTTCTTTAATCTATGTACCCAAACGTCTCCTTTTTAACTTTAAAAATACAAAGTGGATCACTGTTAAAAAATACTGTACATCTTTCAATAGTAGCCGGACTAACAAGTGTTCATTACTTTAGATGCCCGTCTAATAGCGGGGCTCCTTTAAGATGAAACATTCAGATGCTAAAAAGATTATTAAACAACTTTCTTTTAAACTGATACTTCTGCTAACTTTTGACATCATCACCTCTCTATTTTTCCCGAACCTCTAAGGTTCAGTCTAAGAGCTGTCGAAAATTGGATAAACAGGAGAGCGGCGAATGGCCCTTGAAAAACTTGCTTTGGGGGATGAGGAAAACATAATACTTCATGCCACATTAAGTTCACAGGAAAACAAAACATCTCTATACTATAGTGCTTAATTTGCATTCAATCCTATCTGTGTTTTTTTGTTACAGCACATTACATTATCTGTCTTAAATGGTTGTAGACTATTGTCAATTATTGCCCTTCATGCTCTGCACACTGTGTACTATCAGGGAGCCTCTATTTGGTAGGATGTGCCTGTGACACCACACCAGGTTGGCCAGATGATCCTATCCTTTCATGTGCAGTGGAAGAAGCCCACACCGAGCCACTCTTGGATGACTGAACTAATCTTAAAAGTCAGAGATGCACCGATAAATCTTCCAGGAATTGGAACCGGACGATTTTCCTGTAACCGGCTCTGGATGGTGACCTGCAGATCTAAATTCCTCCCAGTTGCATGTGAGTTTTAAACCACCACCTGCTGAAGTTTAGTCTTCTTAAACTTGACAATATAAATAAAGTTGTATGCTATAGAAAGCTACAGCACCTAGCTAACAATCTAGAGACTTTTTTCAAGTATTTCTTGAGACTTTGTAACTTTGACAGGACACAAGGATTTTTCTACCTATTCTCACAAAGCATCAGTGGCAGCCACTGTGCTGCCCTTCCACATCCCCTACCTCATGTAGGCTAAACCGATCTCCAAGCAGTTGAACCTCACAGGAACAGATGGACATTTTAACAGCTCAGCATCTAGTTGACATCTGTAGTCTTTGATGGACAATTTGGAAGCTGGTCAATTAAAAATGCAACGGATAAGATATTTGAAAAATTATACAACAAACAAATAACCCAATGGATTAAATAATTTTTATACAGATAATTCAAATGCAGTAAATCAGGAATCAAATGAATAAACAATAACAAAGTATGTACTTACTTAGAAAAGAGAAGAGATAATGGGAGAAGTATGTGACTAAAAACGCCTGTAAGTTGTCATTTTAATATTTGTTCTTTCCCTTTTTCTTTTCCAGAAATGCTTTACAGTCCTGGAATAAACTGCTAATTTTTTAAAACAGTGTTTTTTTTTTTTTTTAAGGTTAAAAAGAGACGTTGGATTTGTGAGGGGGCACTTTTAAAAAAAAGTAAAAAATGTGAATTTAATGGTCACATCATGCTAGAATTGTTAAAACCGGTTAATTTCTACAAAAATAAGTTTCAAGTATTTAGTGATTTCACAAATCCTTATTTTTACAGCTCCAAAAGACCAGAATCATACTGAAGGGGATTCCTATGACCAACTTTTCCTCACAGCTCTTGTGTTGCTAAGCGTTAGCACCTCGTGTTTGGCACCATCTTGACACGTCATTTGCAACTCAGGAAAACATAATTTACGTGTCAACATCACAACAACCAAGAGAAAACAGTAAGCAACAGGAAGCAAGTGGAGAGGTTGCTAATAAGGTGACATGGAAACGATGGATCATGTCCCTCAATTACTGACTTGCAATGCATGTAATGAACAGGCAGGATCACAAATGATAAAAGGAAATGAACTCTAGATCCCACCAACAGATATCTGGCTTATTTATTTAAACATTATCTTTAAATCATAACATGGTGTGAAACTTAAGTTGTGAAACAGGCCATCTCTTTCAGAAACTAACATATTCCAGATAAAGCACTCTTAATTCTTCGCACCCTTTGTCCCTCAACCTGCATCACAAAAAGAAAAAACCGAAGACCACGCCCAAACCTGGAGATTTATATTCTTTTTGCCCTTTTTGCTCAACAGGCTTTCTCCTTAGTGGTTTCCTCAGCGATGGACCTGCATTATTCTCTTTGATCAGATGATTCCCTGAGGCTCCCATGAGAAAACAGACTTTTGTAGTAATTGCAATGCAGATAAACCGGTAGAACGCCTCACGGACCTGTTGAACATGCGGACAAACATTTCTTTTCAAAGGCATTTAAATTCTAGTCGTCCGTTGAGTTCACACAACGATCATTTCCATAATCTGTACTAAAAGTGTCCAAAACAGCTAGATACAAATAATTTATGTGGTCCACATTTCACATTTAATTACCTGTGATTGGATGTTAATGTTCTTTCATTCAAGGATTTAATTATTTTTCAAACCTCTGCAGCGATCAATAAAGATAACTTGTAATGACCTAAAATTATACAAGCTTGAAGAGCTTTAACTAATAAATTCCAAAAAATAAAAAAATAAAAAAGTCATTGAACCAAAACAATGCATAGAGGTAAAGAGTTTTTTAATCTCTTATTAAGATAAATAAATATTTGAGACTAGAGAAAACACAATGTTTTAAGTGCTGCCTTACTTTTGCATTTCAGTTCATTTCCCAGTCATAATAATGTACACCGAAGAGCGAGACTGCTACAGTCGCTGTCCATGATTTTTTTATGACACTTGATCCTTAATGCTCACTTTCAGTTTTTTCACATATAAACACTCGAAGAGAAAATGTCAATGAGTGAATCATTTGAAAGTCACACAGGAAAAACTCACTGGCATTTCTGAGTTGTGAACTATTTTGGGTAGACAGTAGAAACTAATGAGAAGAAAGTGTTCAAATTATGAGATCATTAATAAGGAATTTCCTTAAGCATGAATCACATGCAAATGTCTTAAATTAGATCAGTACTGTCATGTTGGAATTAGAATTAGAATATTTCATTTTAATGAGACATCCTGCGACATTAATTCTTGTATAAAGTTTTTTTGCCCACTTAGTTTTTATGAGAGCTACTGGCTTGTAAAAGCATGACGATGTTATTAACAATGACTGACAAATATTTCTGCCCAATTAAATAACAGCCTGTCCGTGCTGTCCACGTTAAATGAAGGAAATCCGTAGTCACATCTACCTCTGCAATGGACTGACCTGTGTGGGTGCTATGGGTTTTTGGGTTGTTCTGGCTCATGAAAGGTCGTAGATACTTTGAAGGGGACCGCAGGTGGGCTTTGCAGTTCCCTTGAGGCTCGCCGACAGTGAAATGTACGGTTGTCATCCATGTGATGAGTGTACTTCACTCTTACGTACCCTTGAGTGTTGTATAAGGGTTTGATATGACCTGTAACTTGCAGCATGCCTGTAGGAAAAATGTAAATGAACATTTTCTCCCTATGGGCTCACTGAGCGCCCTTCATGTTTCATGCAGGTCTTACGCATGCTGCGTATAGGTTTGCTCATTTTTTGCTCCCAGACAGTCTATATCCATTCATAAGGGAAATTGTGATTAAGGCTTTATGCACAAACATAGATCCAATCAAAGGGTAGGCTTTCTCAAAAGGGACTGCATTAGAGATAAATACTATATTACCAAAAGTATTTGCTCACTTTTCTGACTCACAGATAAACTGAAGTGCCATCCCATTCCTAACCAATAGAGTTCAATATGATGTTGGATCACCTTTTGTGCCTATTACAGTGTCAACTCTTCGGGAAAGCCAGGCCTGATTATGCTCATTTGGATGGTTGAGCGAAAACTTTTGGTAATATAGTGTACCTTAAAGTAGATTAGCTATACAAAAATTGCTTTAAAACAAAATATCTCTATTGTTCTGCAGTTCATTAGTCGAATAAGAACTTGAAACATGGATTAAAATGCTGTGATTTGTACACCTATTTCTCAAAGGTTTAAGTACCGTTTTTTCACAACCATAAGGTGCACTTAAAAGTCTTTCATTTTCTCCAAACTGTAGGGGGCGCCCTATAAGGCAGTGTGCATAATGTGTTGTTTGGGGCGTAGAAGAAGATGGCATGAGAATTTCGGAGGGGAGTGTGGATGTGAGCAACATTGTTTACAACATGGCTGAAGTAGTTTAAACTGCAAGCTATCAGCTACACGGAGGAACATGGGAATCCAGCAGCTGCAAGACAATTCAAGATGAATGAATCTACGGTTACATGTGGAGGAAGCTGGAAAACGAACTCCGACAGTCGAGATGACTCAGCTGAGTTTCCACGGAAAAAAAGGCGACTCAAGTGATAGATTAATGATCAGCTTGGAGAAGCTTCTCTGCAGTCACCGTTCGACTGAGGGGAGTAACACTTACAGAGGAAGCTTTTTACTTTCGTTTTATGAAACGCCGTCATCTTTCCATCCGGGCGAGGATTACGGTGCTCCAGCGACTTCCAGCGGATTACAATGTAAAGCTATTCATCTTCTGCTCATACTGCAGTAAAAAGATCGCTGATAAACAGCACCAGCCCAGCCCCGTCACCAACATGGATGAGGCGCCACCGCTTTCGGCATCCCGGTGAGATACGCTGTCAAAAAGAACGGTAGCAGCACGGTAGCGATACGCACAACGGGGCAGGAAAAGTCGGCTTTTATTGTTGTGGGAGGCAACGCCGGGCAAGTTATGCTGCAGTGGATTGTAGAAGCTTGGGCTAACGTGTCTGCTTGCACTGCTTTCGAAGTGCTGAAAAGCCGGCATCATTCATGAGGAGCCGCACGGCAACGAACGGACTCACGCTCCGCCGCAACACGCAACAAATCGTCCGCTTTTTGTGATAAAAGTACAAAAAATGTTTCAGATGCAGACGATGAGGACTTTGATGGATTTTTGGATGCTGATTGATGACTGAAAAAATTAAAAATAAATCACAACCAACTCAGTTTTTCTCCCAGTGCCTTTTTTAAATACACACTAGCATGCATGTTTCCCTGTATGTGTTATTGTGCCCGCGTCCTAACACCCGGTGTGCCTTTTGTATGTGTCAAATACTGAAAAATCACCCATGAGTGAGACTGCGCCCTGTAACCCAGTGCGCCACATAGTCGTGAAAATACGGTACATAGATATACTGAATATATATATGGCTGACATCCCCGCTCCTTTTTTTTTCCCCCAAGAGAAAACATTTCCAACAACCTTTTCTTTACAGTTTTGATTGAAAGCCTGTTGTGTGCTGGGACTGATTTCTGAGAAATAAAGAAAAATCTACAATTAGTCTGTTTTTCCAAGACACGTGGGAACTCTAAGAGTTTTTAGACACGGCTCTGTCCTTTATTTTCTGCTCGCTTTATTTTTTTTGCTGATGTTTATTTGTCTCTGTTCCATAATTTGCTGACATCTGATCCAATGGAAACACCACAGCAGAACAACTGAAAAAAGATGTGAAACTTAAGACTACATTTATTTAGTGCATTAATTTACATGAATGTTGCCTAAGAAGATTGAGGAGAGTTCTTAATTTTGTTTGATAAACACAAGGCAGAAATGAGCTCTTAAGGCTTTTGATAAAACAAAAGCTCCAAGTAATCAAGATCAACAATGCACACACTGTACCATGATTCTTACTATTTTATATACATATGTCTGAATGGTTGCTATAGCCATTTATGTTTTTTACTGGATGTATTAAAATGGAAATTATATACATGTATTTAAACATCATTATTACATTTACAGGAGATCAGAATTAGCTTAACACAACAGATGAAAATACAAAGATTTGAAAAAGAGACATATTTGTCACAAAGTCACAATCTAAATGTTTACTGTCAACGTCCCCATTAACTTCAGCAGTTTTTCCATCCTCAAAGTTTTGTCGACTACCATTCCGTTTGATAGTTGACAAGAGGATGGTAAATTAAAGACAAAGCAACACCTAAACAAAAATGTAACTAGAAAAAAAAAACAACTTTGAACTAAACTGACAACTGTGTTTCTAACATACATCATGTTTTATAAACTGACTTCTTTCATTAGTGGAAATGCCAAAATATGGCGTCACATAATTGATCACAAGATTTTCGTAATATTCTGAATTGCACAATCATTGTATATTTTTATTCAAATTATTGACTATATTTAAAGTAGATTAGCTATTTTCATAAATTATTTCATTATCTGCAGTCTCTTTATCTACAAAAAAACGCTCGATAATCTTCATTGACACTTTGAAGATTGATTTACTTCTGGTGACAGTAAACAGCACACCGTTTGTTTAGTTTATAAACATAAAATCCAACAGTTTTAAAGTGATAATAACATCGCTTGAAATGTAATTACACTACTTTGAACTAAGTTTAAAAAGATTACAAACCCAGATGTCACAGTGATTTGTACTCAAATTTGTGGGAAGAGATTGCGAATATCCTGAGTATTTGGATACTCGTCACATCTTCATCCATACAGGATGCACCCCTGTACAAGTGCATGTGTCTAAGCCTCAACATGAGTGGATGACAAACATTTAAATACTGAGCTAAATCACGTTTACAGAGTTTTATCCTTAGTATCTAGGGAAAATAAACAATTCTTCAAAAATGAACGTTTGGGAAAAAATTGGAAATAAAGTTTAATTGGTTTTTTGTCAGTGACTTCAGAAAGTGAAACTTGTGTACTTTTTACTGAAACATTACACATAAATGCCTTTACTTCTTTTCATTTGTGAATATGACTTACAGAGAATGAAAACATGAAATTCTGCATCTCAGGAAATTACAATATCCCTTCAGACCAATCAGAAACTAATGTTTTCAGCACACATGTTTATTTTATCTGTACTTAATACTTGGTAAGGCTTCCTTTTGCACGAATTATTGTCCTGTGGTGTAGAGACAATTAGCCTGTGGCACTGCACAGATGTAATGGAGGCACAGGCTGCTTTGATAGCTGCCTTAAGGTCATCTGTATTGTTTGGTCTGCTGTCTCGTCTTCCTCTTGACAGCAGCACGGGGATTTTCTGTCAGGTTCAGGTCAGACAAGTCTGCTGGCCAATCAAGAACAGAAGCATCATGATCATTGAACCGGTACCTTTGGCACTCTGGGCAGGTGCCAAGTCCTGCTGGAAAATAAAATCACCATCTCCTTATGACTTATCAGTAGATGGGAGCATGAAGGGCTCCAGAACTTCCTGATAGATGTGTGCATTGATGTGGACTTTGGCAAACACAGCTGGCAAACATCAGCAGATGAGAAGCCACCCCATACAGACACTGGGCTTTAAGAAACCAGGATTCTGAGCCTCTTCAAATCTTTCCCTCAACTCTGAGGCCTTAATTTTTAAACCAAATATAAAATGTACTCTTATATAAAAAGAGGACTTCAGACCATTAAGTAAAAGTCTTTATTTTCTTCCTTAGCCCAGGTAAGACATTCCTGACCTTGTCTCTGAGTGGCTTGACAGAGAAACAAAATTTGTAGCCCATGTCTAGTATTTGTCCAAGTATGGTGGCTCTCTGACTCCGGTCTCAGTTCCCTCTTTGTGATGCCCTACAACAGGGGTCGGGAACCTTTTTGGTCAAAAGAGCCATAAACGTCACATATTTTGATATATAATTTCGAAAGAGCCATACAATAATGTAGCATCCCTTTCCCACACTGAGGCACGGAGACTTAACCTCTTTTAAGGTTCTTTATTCTGGTTACTGCAGACCGCAACAAACGGCGTACAATTGATTCAGCAACTCCTTATTCTCTCCCGCCGAGACGAGAGCGCTTCTCCCAACTTTATATTCCCCTGCTACCGCTCCAGCCCTCCCATTTCCTTATTCGGCCCATAGCTGAACCCCATTGGTCCAAACTACCTAACAACAGGCTGAGCGACAGAACTGAGAGCCAATCAGATCTCTGCTTGATCGATGCGTTCCATGAACTCCACAACTTTTAACGCGGTTTCAACAGCCAAGTTAAACTCAGTCCGCGACAATATTTTTAAAACTAAATATACAAGTGAATGTGTGCATTTGATGTAATTTCAACACTTTTAAAGTACAATAGGTCTGTGGATTCTTTTTAATAACATTGTTATGCTGTTGCTGATAAATGATGAGTATTTCTCGTGGTAGTTTTGCTGATGGTCTAGTCTGGTTGATACGTGGTGAGTTTCTGCTTCATGCAGGCGTTGAGAATTTAAACGGGATCTTAGGTCTGAATGTTCTGTAGATGTGAGACAGACATGGAACCAAACACACACACTCACACGCTGCAGTGAGTGACGGGCAGCGGGTTTACGTTTTTACCATCCCTGCGCGATTCACCTGCTGCACCCCCCCCCCCCCCCCTGCTTTCTTCCTCACACATCCAGTCCCCGAAACTGCGCGCTCTTCCTCAGAGACGGGAGCGCGCAGTTTTAGGCACGGCAATTCACAGGTGTCCGGGTGGTACAAACACTGTGAAATAATAGATAATAGTAAACTGCAAGCACTCCAAGCACTGCTACTACTGCGTCCCTCTGGCATCGCATCGCGCCCGAGAAGGACTGGTCTAATGAAAAAAAAAGTATAATTAAAGATTTGTCTGCGAGCCACATGTGACCATCAAAAGAGCCATATATGGCTCGCGAGCCATAGGTTCCCGACCCCTGCCCTACAATATTCTTGAATACATTTTGCTTGATATGCTATCTATAGGGTTATTTTTGTTGCTGATGCTGTTTTTCTGTAACACTGCCCTTCTACTCAATTTTCTATGAATATTCTTGGATACAGCACTATGAACAACCGGCTTGCTCTCATTGTGAAGGGTGTCGATGACTGTCTTTTAAACATCCATCAAGTCTGGATCAATTTCACCATTTAAAAGTGCTGACAAAAAAATTCAACTTTCTACACAATATTGTCATTATTTTAGACGTATTTGTATTCAAGCAGGGGTCGATCACCTTGCATAGCCTGTACTGGGTTTGCGGAAAAACCCTGCATGCCATTACTGCCAATTCCTCTGTGTGTTGAAAGAAAGTTGAAAGAAATTGTCTAGCCATTTGAGCTGCACTGCTCCAAAAATGGTTTTCAGCACAGCATGAGTCCATGGCCTGATAATTTCCATCACGCTTCTCTGCTACTGCAGTGATGTGGCCTGAACATGCTAGAGCACTTCTGCTTCTCTGACATACAGATGATATCACACATTCAATAAAAATGCAGAAAGGCTGCAGTCAGCAAGCATCTGCTGGCATCTCACAAGGGACTGCCAAGGCTACACCGGGTTGTAATTCTGCCAAGTTAAACTGGCAAAATAGGGAAAACAGATGCTTAACAAATGTATATGATACCATGTGCATGACAGCAAGATACAGACATTGAGCAGGGCAAATACAATGCTCAAAATACTGAACCCCCAAGGGAACCCTGTGGCATTCTCCGCCATACATCCTATAAATAAGGCATGATTTGCCTCACCCTCCTCAAGTGGAAGCATCTGCGCATAAGGGAGTTGGAGAGGGTATTGGCAGATTCTAAAAGCCTATCACACTGTCATTCAGTTAAAGTATACACTCCCAAGCATATAGAAACATTTAAAAAAAAGCTCAATTTTAACACTTCAGATGTTTTGCCTCTTTGTGTTTACATCAGTTTTGGCCATAAATAAGTTGTATTTGTTCTTAAAAAAATGATCTCAATCATGCTAGTAGACTAGAAGGATTTGTTTTAAGTATTTCACAGGTCAAAATACATTTTTACAAAAGTACAAAAGAAAAATACTAATTAGATTGGTTAGGGAGATGTATCTTAATGGAGTCTAAATCCGAATTTAAAGGCACTGTAAAAAAGAAAAAAAGAAAAAGGCAGCTTGGGAATTTAGAGCCTGTGGCACCTTACCACTAAGGTGGCAACAATTAGTCAGGTGATCTGCGTTGTGTCTTGTCTTGTGTAGTTCTGATGAGGCCCGCTTTTAGAGTTAAATTCCTTCCATACAGTATAATACCACCCCTAATGCATGCCCAAACATATGCACACATTGTTCACGCACTCTCATTTTCTCTGTTGGCTATGAGAAAGCTTTTATCAAATAAAGCT
>CM074501.1:19219-36766 GCA_037389245.1 Oryzias sinensis
ATACTTCAAAATGCTTTTTCATTTCCTTCCTCAACACAGCTTTTTCTGTCACTTAAATAAAATGATAAAGAAAATGGTATTTGACATTTCATTTTCAAAAAGGTCCCTGGTAAATGTGTTGCAAAATTCATTTAGAAATGTTTAATTTGAGAAGTAAATTGGATTAACAGAAATGCTTTCTAATTTTCAAAATGAATCTGCATCAAATGCCTCAAAATTCAAAAGAAAAAGCAATATTTCAAAATGCTTTTTCATTTTATACTTAAAACCGCTTATTCTGTGTCATAACTAAAACGAAAATGCAAAGAGGGGATTGCATTTGCATTTTATCATCCACTCTGGGAAACTTGTCGCAATATTCATTTAGAAAAAGCATTAGCAGAGGGGAGGCGGGGCGATGACGTCACTGCTTTTTCCGTGTGTCCGGCCGCTGACTGACACACACGCGCACCAGGAGCAGACTGTCTTAGCGGCAGAGAAAACGGCTCTGAGTTGGTTGTGAACTTCTGATGAGTTTACACAGCTTCTCAGAACTACATAGCAGCATGTCTGCCTTTTGCGGTCCTCCTCCTGATGCACCGCGGACAAGCTTTTTTGCCTGCCAGCTGCCTTCACATAGCGGAGCGTGAAGCTCCTGATGATCGCTGAAGGCGGAAATGCTGCTGCAATCTGAGAAACCATCATATGAATTTGTGTTTCCAGAACAAAAATAAAGACTGATGTAATTCTCACATATTTACAAATTTATTTGGAGCCTCGCGCTGAATTTGCTGTTTGATTTATTAAGATCCAGGTTTGAGCAGTCCAGGTCCAGCGGTTTGTGAACAGGACCCGGTTTTAGGTGATCTTAATGTGAAAAATGCAGCAGAATATTCCTTTAGCTCCCTCGCCAATCAGAAGATGTGAATCGTAAGCCAACTTCAGCGTCGTCTGACCGCACGGATTTAAAAACATATGATTGAGCAGGCCCTTAAATATAATCATAACTGTGTAATAAAAGCACATTATGAAGATAATCTCCTGCAGCTTCGCGCTGAGTGAGTGTTTTTGGTCCAACCAGCAACGCTTACCACGGAGAAATCTGCTGTCTTTTGGGGCTCCAGCTGTCAAACAGCAAATTCAGCGTGAGGCTCCAAATAAATGTGTAAATATGTGGGAATTACATCAGTCTTTATTTTTGTTCTGGACACCACTGGAAACACAAATTCATATGATGGTTTCTCAGATCGTAGCAGCATTTCCGCCTTCAGCGATCATCAGGAGCTTCGCGCTCCGCTGTGCGAAGGCAGCTGGCGGTCCGCAGAAAAGAGCTTGTCCGCGGTGCGTCAGGAGGAGGACCGCAGAAGGCGGACATGCTGCTATGTAGTCCTGAGAAGCTGTGGAAACTCATCAGAAGTTCACAACCAACTCAAAGCCGTTTTCTCTGCCGCTAACACAGTCTGCTCCTGGTGCGTGTGTGTGTCAGCGGCCGGACACACGGAGAAAGCAGTGACGTCATCGCCCCGCCTCCCTTCTGCTAATGCTTTTAAGAAATGAATATTGCGACAAGTTTCCCAGGGTGGATTTGAAAATGCAAATGCATATTCAGACATACCTTTGGTTTGTCTGAAGATTAATAACCCCTCTTGTTAAAGTAAAATATGTCCAACACAAGAGGCCCTCAGCTCTCATCTGTCTGCCCAGCTGTTGGACAGGACAAGTTAAAAAAGAAAAAAAAAAAAAATGAAAATGCAATCCCCTCTTTGCATTTTCGTTTTAGTTATGACACAGAATAAGCGGTTTGTATAAAATGAAAAAGCATTTTGAAATATTGCTTTTTCATTTTAATTTTGAGGCATTTGATGCAGCTTCATTTTGAAAATTAAAAAGCATTTCTGTTAATCCATTTTACTTCTCAAATTAGACATTTCTAAATGAATTTTGCTACACATTTACCAGGGACCTTTTTGAAAATGAAATGTCAAATACTATTTTCTTTATCATTTTAATTAAGTGACAGAATAAGCTGTGTTGAGGAAGGAAATGAAAAAGCATTTTGGTAGATTGCTTTTTCATTTTATTTTTGAGTCAAAAAATGCAGCTTCATTTTGAAAGTGAAAAAGCATTTCTATTAATCCATTTTAAATGTCAAATTAAACATTTCTAAATGAATTATGCTACACATTTACCAGAGAACGGCTTGAAAATGAAATGTCAAATACCAATTTCATTTTAATTTTAATTAAGTGACAGAATAAGTTGTGTTGAGGACGAAATGAAAAAGCATTTTGGTGGATTGCTTTTTCATTTTATTTTTGAGTCAAAAAATGCAGCTTCATTTTGAAAATGAAAAAGCATTTCTGGTTTAGACTTTGCTTTTTATTTATGCTACAGAATCGCTTCCATATGTTTCTGTTGAAATTCCACAGACTATAACCCCATTGTTTTCACTTTATGACTTTCTTCAAACATAAGATACCATGGCTCAAAACATTGAACAATCATGACAATGCCTCTATCTTTCAAACTTTTATGACTACAAAGGCTTTTTTTTAAGAGTAGGTCAGTACAACATACATTTACAGTAACAGTTGCTGCGACAAAAAAAGTAAAATAAATATATATCAAAGTAGATGCTCATAGAGGGCTTCACAATGATGAAGTGGTTAGCACTCTCGCCCCACATCAAGAAGGCCCTAGCTGGGACCTTTCTGTGTGGAGTTTGCTTGTTCTCCTCTTGCAAGCATTGCCATGTTTTATCCCTTGTGGTGTTTTTGTGCTAGTTAGCTGTGCCTTCTCCTCCTGGCCCCACCCTCCAGTGTTTTCTTGGAGTTACTCACACCTGGCTACAATGGTCTCATATGTACTCATTATTTAAGGAGTTTCTGTGTTGGAGCGTCCTTTGTGTTTGGCCTCTATGTTATTAATTATTTTAAGTGTCTTGAATCTGTTCAAGTCTTCCTGCTCTTGAGTTTTTCCAGCTAGACGTAACATGCATAAGCCTTCTTTGGGCACTCTAGCTTCCTCCCAAGTTCCAAAAACATGCTTCATAGGTTAACTAGTGACTCTAAATTGTCCCTGAGTGTGAGTGTGTGTGGTCCCGTGACGGCCACTTCCCTAGGATGTACACCAACTTTTCCCAACAGTAGTTGGTATAGGCTCCAGCAATCATGTGACCACAAAATACATTTGGCAGGTTCAGAAAAAAGATAGTTGGATTATTGTAGTGGTAAAATTGTTTTTTTTTAAATTAAAACTACCATAATACAAATGTTATTCCGGTCCGCACAGATGCGTGTGGCTCACGGCGGCTATAAAACGATCTTCAATTGACTTAAAAGTTGATTTTCTCTAAAAAAAAAAAAAAAAAAAAAAAAAAATTAAAAATTAAAATTAAAAAGAGAAAATTAAAAGAGAGCTGACCATGGCCCCTAAGAAAAACCAAGCAACAAGTGACTACAATGACCTGAAAAGAATGTTTGATGAGATCCAAGCTGCATTGCATCTTTTCATGGAGCGAGTGAACGACATCCAGGCTAAGCTAACTCCTCTCTTGGAGCTAGTGGAAAAGTTCTGAAGACTACAAGCTCAAAACGAGCAACAAGATAACGGATCGACATTTTGGAGAAAAAACTGGACGATTTGGAACAACAAGCAAAGATGAATAATGTCATTCTCACTGGAGTACAGATCAAACCTCGGGCAAAGCTAAATGCAGCTGGAGTTGGCTATGCTAATGCTAATAGCACTAGCATTTCTTGTGGTTCTTCCGAAACTGGAAAGTGTCCCTGGAACACCAAATGGAATAATTTCTCACATCTAAAGGAATTTCCCTGGATCTAAATGCCATTGAGACCTGCCACCCGCTCCCCAGGAGAAAGGAGAAGGATAAACCAGTGATCCTCATCAAGTTTGTGAATCAAAAACACAAGCTCTGATGAATCAAAGGAGAAATCTGAAAGGATTTGCTGTTTATCTAAATAACCATCTGACCAGAAGGAACACTGAAATTGCCAGACATGCCAGGCTTCTCAGGAAGCGTAAGCAGATTTATAAAACTTGGGTTAAAGGCTGCAGGATTTATGTCAAACCACTCGGTCCACCGGACCGGTCCAAGGTTCTGGTTGTTAAGAAGGAATGAAGGATTTTGAGAAGTGCTTGATCACGGACGTCTGAACCAACAAATGCAGTAATAAATCAAAGAGTCAATTATAACCTTGGATATACGACAGAATATGGAAACTTTCTTCTCATTTTTATTTTATTTCACAGCACTACCTTATAATACAAAATAAAAAATTTAAAAGAAAAGAAAGATAAAAAAGAATGCATAATAAATTATTGAAAATAGTTTGACATGGTGCCTCTGTCAATTACCTGCCCCCTCCCCTTTCCTGCTCTGCTCTGGACGCGACCAGCTGGTTCCACTCACCTCATCTTCTTACCCGCCTACTTAAGGAAATCCAGGACCTGTTTTCAACGCCAGTTCGTTGTTCCTCCCACGGTGCTTAAGTCTGGCCTGCGCATGTCTTGTACCTTGCCTAAGTTCTGCCTCGTTAATTGTTCCTCTCCGCTCCGCTCATAGGATTCATCATCACGAGTGTACCCCGGGTCGCAGTCCACCATTCTCGCTCTGTATCCTCCTTCACGGATTCAGCCGAAGCCTCCCTCTCTGGTTCAGCCTGCCACAAACCTCCAGTCAGCTGCCGCGCCGCATCAAGAATCCTGCTCTTCACTTACCTCTTGTGAATTAAACCATCTAAAACTTACCTCTCGTCTCCAAGTGTCCTTCTGGGTTCCAGCGTTTGGGTCTGTCTGAAATCCCGCGAGACCGTGACATAGTTAAAGTGATTGATTTATAAGTATATCACTTCACTTGTTCCAAAAATTGATTCATGATTTTTCCTAATGAAACATAATTTGCACATATTTTTAACTTTTAATTCTTAAACAAGTTTTGCTATGAATATTTTTGAAACAGTGTTATGTCTATTTTTCTGATATAGTATTATTTTTTTAATCATGTACATGATTTTTCTAATGAATATAATCTCCATATACTTTAGATAACTAATCTGCATTTTCTATGTTGATTTCTAAAATAGTGATGTATTTTTTTTACACAATAATTAGGTAATTCATCTTTGTCATGTGCTTTATTGATACCTAAGAAATCCTAAATTCTGTCTGATAAAAGTTATGAACCGGATAAGGATAAATCATGTAATACAAATGGGTACGGTAGAACAGGGGTGTTTGCTTCCTTCGACTCCCTTTCAAGCAATACTTAATTTTATGTCCAATTATCCTAAGTCTTTGTATAAATGTATAACTGCTGATTGTATTGTTTTTTCTGTATTATTCTTACTTGATTGATGGAAAAAAAAATTTAAATCATAAATCAAATGTTAATACTGAAAAAATACCATGCCCTCAACATTGTTTATTTATTTATTCATACGGCAGCAGGTGAATAGCGCAGGGATTGTAAAAACGTAAACCCGCTGCCCGTCACTCACTGCAGCGTGTGAGTGTGTGTTTGGTCCATGTCTGTCTCACATCTACAGAACATTCAGACCTAAGATCCTGTTTAAATTCTCAACGGCTGCATGAAGCAGAAACTCACCTCGTATCAACCAGACTAGACCATCAGCAACAGCATAACAATGTTATTAAAAAGAATCCACAGACCTATTGTACTTTAAAAGTGTTGAAATTACATCAAATGCACATATTCACTTGTATATTTCGTTTTAAACATATTGTCGCGGACTGAGTTTAACTTGGCTGTTGGGCCGCGTTAAAAGTTGTGGAGTTCATGGAACGCATCGATCAAGCAGAGATCTGATTGGCCCTCAGTTCTGTCGCTCAGCTTGTTGTTAGGGAGTTTGGACCAATGGGGTTCAGCTATGGGCCGAATAAGGAAATAGGAGGGCTGGAGCGGGAGGGGGGGAATATAAAGTTGGGAGAAGCGCTCTCGTCTCGGCGGGAGAGAATGAGGAGTTGCTGAATTACCGTAATTGTACGGCGTTTGTTGCGGTCTGCAGTAACCAGAATAAAGAATGCTAAAAGAGGTTAAGTCTCTGTGCCACAGTGTGGGAAAGGAACACTACATTATTGTATGGCTCTTTCAAAATTACATTTAAAAATATGTGGCGTTTATGGCTCTCTTGGCCAAAATGGTTCCCGACCCCTGACTTAGATCAATGTAAAAAAGTTTAACTCCACAACATCCATACGTGGTCTTATCACCTTCTCAAGGTGGAAAAAGTATTATCTGAGCTTCTTCCTCTACTAAATCATCTTCAAATGGACATGCCATGCTGCTTAACCTCTCTGAAAATCAACTAACCATCAACTAAAACTGTTCCAGACCAGGTTATGTTAAGAGCATTAGTTGCTATAGCAACTTGACATATACCCTGAAACATACCTCCATTTCTGGAACCGAAAGCTGAGGTTATCCGCTTCCTTATCCTCAAACTTACCGTGGTAACTAGCATAACCTGCTTTCTGGAATACCCCCCAGGAGGCCATGAAGCAAGGTCAAAATTAGAGTCTTGGAAGCTGTCAAAGGAGAACAAGCAGAGACAACAGCCATACCATAGTTGACTGAAAACCAACTTCAGATTATTATTGACATCGTCCCCTTTTTCTCCCCAGTATATAGCATGAATATGTGAATAGAATCATCATTAATTAACCCTTAGTTCTCTACAATCTCAAGCCCATTGTATAATTAGAAATTTCTCCCCAGAATCAACATTAACAAATCATTGGTTTACTATAGTTTCTAAGCTTAGGTACACAACATTTTGTGTACTTGATTGTAAAATATTTCAGAAACATTTTTAGTTGTTTTATTTAGGATGACTTCATTTATGACTTTTTCATATCCAGCAAAATAGTTTAAAACATCATTTGACACCTTAAAGGACATCCTTTTATCCATCTTTGTCTTTCCATCCCAGCATCAAATTTTATATCAAAATGATAACTGTATCAGTTAAATGACATGCCTTTTTTGACAAAATAGATACCAAAATGGAAAATTGCAACAGGAAGCTTGATACGGTTGCACACAAATCAAGTGGGAAAAGGAAACACACACACACACACTGACTGGAGTGATTGCTCACTCTGCTCAGCACTGACCTCAGCAGTAATAACGGGTCCTTTTGCCGCCCACTTTCTCACTGCGCATACGTCAATCACAGACTTGCATGGGGAAAAGGTTAGAGCATGTCTGTCAGAACTCCTGCTTCAAGTGGCCACAGCACACACACCGAAATGCACTTGTAACCAACCTAAAGGGTGTTTGTTGGAATTATTATGCTTGCAGAATCTCCAGCTTCTTTATTCATGGATAAATAACTTCCACAAGGGTTTGACAACATTTTGTTGGGGTGGGAAACTTTAGTAAAATATGTATGCATGATGATTAACTTTCAGAATCCTGTATATTATTATATTGCTTCTTAAATAGATCACTCTTCATTGTCCACAGACCTGCAGGCACACACACTTTCAAAGCTGACACTGTAAACTACTGGTAATCATTTAAGGTGGATAAGAAACCCTACTGAGCTGTTAGCATTTGTGTTAACCTCACTAATTTTTGAATTGAAGCTAACTTTAAACTTTACCTCACCTTGTTCCCTGGTTGTACTTTCAGGATAATGTGACATTTTTTACTGCATCTCCCACACATACTTCTCTACTACAAACAATCTTCACTATAGTTTGCACAGCAAAGTGCAACAATCTAAGAGAGATTGCCTTGGGCGGCTTGGCTTTTGCAATTAACCTACAGAACTGCAGAGTAAGGGAAATTATTCAAGATTTCAGCTTTAATTGCAAACAGCAAGGAACTGCGGCTTGCTCATGCATATACACACTTAAAATCACACACTTGAATGCAAAAATGACTTTTTTCATGAATGAACACACATTGATTTATAAATATGCTGACTTTACACTTTAATGTACTGAAATATACAGAATCCTAAAAGTCTGATCCACTGGTTCAACACAGACAGAAAAAAGAAAGGAAGAGTGTGTGAACTGAGATTTAGGGTGTATTCAGAATGGGAAACCCGTTTGGTCCTGACCCGGTCCGCTTAGTTTGTTCAAAATCGAGTCCTGAACCATGTGTTTGGTCTATTCAGACTACCGTCAAGCTGACCTTCCTGTTTCCAACTAAAGCTTGTAAACAAAACCATGTAACTAAAGCTCTTTTTACTCATTGGCCAGGAATTACAAGGACGGGGCATAACAACGAGAAGCAGAAATTATAGAAGTCCTGCACTTTAAGTTCATTCTAACTTTATATTTCGCTCACAAGTTTTGAACGTCTGTATCAATGTCAGGCTCAACACTGTTTACTCACATCTTTGCTCCTGGCAAGAATACAACTAAGGACGTCATCTTCTTAAAACTGATTTTAAATGGTTTTCTCGTCAAACTTCTTGTTTAACTCTTTAACATCATGCTTTTCTTAAGTCTTTCAGATTAAACTACAGTATATTGATATATGTGATAATTTTCATACCCAAAAGTAAAGACGACGCGTTCTCTTTCGCTCCATTTGGATGCCGCCCATTTTAGGACATTGACCAAGGGCCAGTTGTTCAAAGGTAAACTGATCGGATTTTGGTGATTGGATTGGATCAAATCTTGAAAATGGGTTGTTCAAAAGGGAAAGAAGGAATCTGTAATCAGATTAGATCACAGAATCCAATCCTAGTTCTAATCTGGATCAAACCTTCAGTTTGTGTTGTTCAAAATGTGTCAGTAGGATTTGGATAACTTTGATCCAAAAAAACTGGATTATCCTGATCCCAACAGGGGGTAGGATTTAAAGGTGGTTTCCAGGAGGGAAATGTAGAGAAACTTTAAAATTGGTCAAATAATACATTTGTTTCATTTAGTGTTTATACTTTTATTTATATTTTGCACTTGACTTGTGTAACCATTGTAACAGTGATGAAGTAGATACAGTAGACATAGGCTACCAGTTAAGCTATTCAGTAAAGTAAAAACAACCAAAGCAGAACTGCAGATCCGCCTCCTAAAAGCAGAGCTTGGAAATGCTGGCCTCTCCTCTCCTCAGATTGAAAAACTCCCTGAATATTCTTTATTTTGTTAACTATTGGATATTTAGCCATTTTATTTAAGACGTTTTCAAAATATCCACAATGTATTTGTTAATGTATATTTGTTATTTTTTTTATTTTTTGTGACTCAGATAAGGGGTCATAAAAGAAATTATGAATGGAAGTGGATGTTTGTTATTTTTGTGTTTTGTCTCAGAATAACAAACTCTTACAGTGACCCCATGTTTGCTCTTCTACCTGTTCTTTACATAGCTGATAGCCCGTGTTGTGATATATTGTCCCATTTAGAGCACAGGTAATCTGGATTTGGTAATCTTGAAAACTGTGTATCTGGATCAGGGTGATCCAGTCCAGTGTTGCTTTGAAAAACCGGCATAAAAGTAAGACGGATTACCTGATCCTGCATAGGAAAAAATGTGAATGTGAAAAATGTGAGCAATGTGTTTGAATATATGAAAAATCCGGATCATTTTGATCCAGATTAAACTTTTTGAACAACTGGCCCCTAGAGTTGGCCTTCGCAGCCTGTCTGCGATTAGCCTCCAAAAACAAACATCTGAACTTTTGCCAAAATGGATGTATATATTGTAATGAAGAACACTAAACATGAAAAAGGACTGACAGAATTGCTGAGGGCCACAACTTCATCAAAAGTGAGTGCACTGAATGTCTACAAGAATCAATGTCATGCATGAGATCCTTAAACTTTTTTGCGTCTTCACCCTGTATATTGTTGTAATTTTTCGTGTCATAGCCACACCACAGCAAGTAACTATTTGCATGTTAGTTTTATGACACTAATACCCAAATTGGGACAGTTATCACCTTTTGGTATGTGCGTGATTTAGTTAAGATGCATGCTTGCTGCCGCTGTTTTTATCTTTTACAATCACTCCCAGCTGTGTTTTTATCAGGGAAGCATTCACAGCAGAACACCTTAATGCTTTTCTGATTCCACTCGAGGATTTACCACAGCGGACAGAGATTAAACAGAAGCGGGAGGAACAAGCAGACCCGCGAGGGAGACTAAATACACAGCTGCACAGTCCAACACTTCTATGTTTCTCACTAAAGCATGGTAGACGGTAATATAATGAATCAGATCAGAGCCAGGATAATGCATTCTACCATTATCACGCTGACCTGGCTGAACCATATAATCTCTGAGTCAATGGAGTGAGACTTGTAGCAAAACTTGTAGAAGAGCAGAGATTGAGGGTAGTGTGTTCCTGTACAAAAAAACAGACGTTTTACTGTCAGAAACATAGTCTAAAGCTTGTTTTTTTTCAGTCTTTGTCTTCACATCTCGCCCTTGAACACTGAGTTGATCAAAAGACAGTTGGAACAAAGGAGAACTCCGAGTTTCATTTCAGGCATGCCTACATGTTAAAACCCAATTAGAAAAAAGTAACCGGATTGAAAATTAGACATTTTATGACCAAAGGGCTTCACAGACAGAGAGATAGACAGAAAACAAGAATCTGGGTCTTCAGAACTAACACAAAGGTAATGTTGTTAATATTTATATTGTTAAATGAGCAATATGTGGCTATTTGGGGGTCAAAGACAGTAGTATTTCTGCATTCTTAAGGTTCTGGTACGCCTGCATATTAATACATGCAAGCCTACTGTCTTCTCTTTGCTCTTTTTGCATTATAAATGGCATCACATAACATTACGTTGCTGGGTAATGATAAGAGAACAGTGCTGCTGGTTTGATGAGTTATGCATGAAAGGACTTCTTTCAACCCTCCTCGGATTAAGGCTCTGCAAAGCTCATCTTCTTAAAGTTGTTTTGATGTGTATCTTTGTTAGAGACCTTTGTGTGGGCAGTTTTGACTTTCTAACTTCGAATTCACAAATATAAAATTCATAATTTAATGCTTAGTTTTTCTTGTTCGATGGTGCTGTTGCCCGAGGATGTATGCAAGCTGTTTACAGTGACATGTATTAATAAGTGATGTTTTGCTTGTTCATATTTTGTTAGGTTGCGTTGGCATGCACTGTAGTAGTTGAACTCTTTTGCAGATGGGCACCCTGGAAAACGACTCAATACACATGAGAGGTGTAAATAATAGATGATGTTCTGCTGATGATCGTTGATGATGGGAAACAATGGACTTGACAGAGGTCTCTCTCTCTCCTCCAGAAAAACTGGAGACCATAAGAACACAGGAGAGATTACTGAGAGTACGGCCAGTAATATAGATGAGGCTATTATTACTTGGTAATGCTTTGTAGGCTGACTGGCAGACTGAGGACAATGAAGGAGCAATTCTGGAATGTGATAGTGAAGCTATGTACACCGGGCATGTCATTTGTGTTTAAGAATGCTCTAATAGCACCAAGGGCTACATGCAAATGTAGCCCTTGGTGCTCTTAGAGCATGTAGCCCTTGGTGTTTTCACTGGACAAGCAGGGAGGGGCTTCTTCTTTTTCTATTGCTACTGTTTACGCATGTCCGCCATCTGTAGTTGGAAGAGGCCTGGTGCGAAATGTTGAAGTGGTTCAAAGTTCGTGAACCTTGCTCCAGGGCTTTTCTTTCACATGTTGTGGTGCCCCTAGTATATATTTACCCCCAGGTGTGGCTCCTCCCGACTGGACTCAGCAATCGGCACTCATCCTATCAGCTCTGCTTCCCTGGATCTCTATTTAGGCTGTTCCTGCTCCAGTATTTGCCGCCAGTCCATTTGCCTTCTCCGGTGTAGTACTTGGCCTCTTGTTCAAGTTTTCTTATGAAGTGTTGGCTCACTTATGTCATGTCTTCTGTATATTCATGTCTTCAGGACCTTCCATCATTTGTGCCGACCTGATTCCGACTCATCACGGATCGTTTACCTCTGCCACGTATCTGCCTGCACATCACAGACTCTGTCTGGTTCATCTCAAGGACTCAATCTCCAGCCACGTCCCATCTCCACGACACACTGCCAGTACCACTCACAACCAACAGGACAAGTCACTCCAGCTCCCTCCCTCCACAGACTTACCACCATTGAGGAAAGCAAAGCCCCTCTACTCACCTCCTTGCATCATGCTTCTCCGCTCCTTAAGACACATTTACCAGTTCCACCTCCAAGTCCGGTACAGTCTAACAGCCAAAATAATTCATATCTGTTTCTTCATCAATAAACATGTAGATAACAAAGTACTACCCTTTCATTCTCAAGTTATCCTTCCGGGTTGCTAGCTTTTGCGTCTGCTAACTTACATTCTGCTAACATGAAATAATAACTCTATTCCAACAGCTCGGTTTCAAATGATTCCGGCTGAGAACAAACTGCAAATATTATTTTATCCTTTATGCTTATTTACAAATGGTTGGCACTTCAGTTTCCGCCATCATAATGTCACTACAAATTAGGAACTTGGATTGCTTAAATGCACAATTCTTTTATTGAAAATGGTTGCTTGAACGTAGCTTAACCCTTGTGCTATCTTAGATGACCCCACCCTTACACTGACGTGTTCTCCCTACCATGACAAAGGTGGATAAAGGTGGAAAGATTTCATGTAATCCATGGACACCAGTGAAGATCACAAATCATTGAAGAAAAAAGTTTCAGCACACTGTCTAGTGGGTCTAGATGACCCAACTCCCATACCAAGGATTGCACAAGGGTTACTAATGGTTACTTGATGCCATCAGACTCATTGAGGGTGATAATGATCAATACTGCTAACTCTGTATTCTCACAGTAGCAAAAGAGGGAGGAGCAACTCAGGTCTGGTGGTAAAAAGGTTGTAGTTATTTAGGAAAGTATCCAATGTTTGATTTTTAGTTCCTAAAGATACGCATCAAAAATCCACCAGAGTAAAATCCAGATACAGGATCCACAAACTGATCAGATGAACACAGGGTTGGTAACGTTGCTATTGACTAGCAGCTTGGTTGCAGACAGAAACTGGGTCAATTTCTGGGTCATCACGTTGACACACTGCTCATGCCAAAGCACAGAATTCCAGAAAGTAAAAAAAAAGGTATTAGACAATAATATTAATTTCTTTTTAAATAAGTGGTTAAAGTAAAAATGCATGCATAGGAGCTTTTTTTGTGATTAGAAGACACTAAGTTGACTTTTGTCAAATTCATTTTTAATGTCTGTTTCAGTTACTTCAATCGAGATTAACAAAATAGTGTCTTTGTTTTGTTTTTGTATTTTTATTTATTAATTTTTTTTTTGTACAGGGTGCCAACTCTGGCATTCAATAAGTCTGTCTGCTCATGGCGCCACTTTGTTTGGGTTGTAAAAGGTATGGAGCTCAAAAATATTACTTAAAAGGTCATACTTAGATAAATGCTTTAAAACAGATAGAAACCTAAATGTAACCTAAAATATATATTATGTTGCAGTTTTTTGTTGTTGTTTTTTTCTTCTTTTTTTTCGGGGACCTTAAGGCACTTTTAAACTTAGTTGTTCATATAGTCTAAGGTCTAACATCCCAGCAATTTAAGAATAACACACAATTACATTACTTTTTTTTTTTTTTGCAGTTATATTATGTTTAATGGAAGCCCAATTTGAATCTACAGGGTGTCAGAGAACAATCAATGCCTACGATTATTGTGAAAGTGGATTATCATCATGAGGTGATAATTACTGGTCAAGATAGAGTTGGTGTTATAATAATAATATCTCTTATGCCTGAATGTGTTTTATAAGCCTGCTGTAAAGGGCTGCAGAAAAGGTATTGCTATTTTTGAATAAACCCCAATTCTCACCAAAACAGCAGCAGTGCATCAACACCAGCATCAGACGCAAATGAATAGCTTTGTTCAAGATTTGTTCTGGCGATTAACAACAGGGATGGCATATGCAGTTCTTTCTAAAATTTCACCAAACCTTTCCAAAAACCTGACAATGAAGTGAACATAGTGCAACATATGGGAGCTTCAGTGATTGAACATGGGCAACAGGTGGTCAATGGTGGAAGTGGAGACATTTATATACTTAATAATAATGATGTACAACGCCATTTTTATAAAAAATAAAAATATTATGGTATTCAGAAGTCTCGACAATCTCTCGGCACTCAGAATAAAGCTTTGGCAGGGCGGTCTGAGAAAAGTGTTTACGTCCAGGTAGTTCGTAACGAGGGTCAATTACCTTAATTAGCCGCTTGAATCCGTCATTTTCGACTGTGTTTATTGGTTAGCATGTCTTTGGCCAGACAGTAGGCTACAGCATTTGTGATGTCGCAATGTCTCTTCGATTTTTTGTCGTATGGCGTTACATTGCAAAAAGCCGAATGTAAAGACTGCTGCTGCAGCGCAGGTCTTACCGTTGTTTTTGAAGTCTGACATTGAGCGTGCTCGAGGGGGTGGTGCTGCTTTAAGTGAGAAAAAAGGTTGGTGGTATTTCCACATTTATTAGGAACGTATCTTTGGGACAATTTGCAGTAGATGTTACTTTGACTTTTATCCGACATTAGATAACCGAAGAACGTCCACACGGCGGAACTTTTTGGGCCGGTCCGTTCTACAATGCCTCTTGAACCTTCATCTGCGCCCGCTTGGCTCGAGTTTGTTAACTTCTCTTCAGACGGAACATTCATTTTCTGCAAGTGTTAGGATTTGCAACGCATGCAGATACTAGCTTGCATCCTAGCTTGTAAATAATGTTCACTCTAACTAGACGTGGCGCAGTTTATTCAGAGATTGGTCTAGCCCTGTGATACTTAATTCTGATTGGACAAGAGGGCGGGTCTTCCAGGGGTTTCTCCCGTGTTCATTTAAAACGAAAGTTTATCGCAATAGACTCATTTCACTATCGAAAAAAGGTAATATCGCAATAACGATAATTATCGTTTTATCGCCCAGCCCTACTTAATTGTAAAGTTTTTTTGTTGTTTTTTATTGCCATATTAATTAAGATGTATAATATACATCTTAATATTTTATAAGCTTTAACTAATTGTCCCTATGTAAATGTAATCCCTCAGCATCAGCAGGTCTGCTTCAGGCCCCCCGACGTCATCCCTCTGCGTTGTGTTTTTATTGATGTTGTACGGTGGTGGAGTGACGAATAGAGAACCACAGGACACTGGATGCTGGATTCAGGATTGTGACTGAACCACAAACTCCTTCTTTTTAGAGACCATATTTAGCGATTCTGTGGCATTAATAAAAAGCAAAGTCAAAACCAGAAATGCTTTTTCATTTTCAAAATGAAGCTGCATTTTTTTGACTCAAAATTAAAAAGAAAAAGCAATACTTCAAAATGCTTTTTCATTTTATACTTCAACACAGTTTTTTCTGTCACTTAATTAAAATGATAAAGAGAATGGTATTTGACATTTCATTTTAAAAAACATCCATGGTAAATGTGTAGCAAAATTCATTTAGAAATGTCTAATTTGACAATTAAAATGGATTAACAAAAATGCTTTTTAATTGTCAGCTACATCAAATGCCTCAAAATTCAAATGAAAAAGGAATATTTCAAAATGCTTTTTCATTTTATACTTAAAACCGCTTATTCTGTGTCATAATTAAAACGAAAATGCAAAGAGGGGATTGCATTTGCATTTTAACATCCACCCTGGGAAACTTGTTGCAATATTCATTTCTTAAAAGCATTAGCAGAGGGGAGGCGGGGCGATGACGTCACTGCTTTCTCCGTGTGTACGGCCGCTGTCGCTGAGAGACCTGGTGTGTCTGTGTTCGCATTAAGACCTCCGTCTTGAAAATGAAATGTCAAATACCATTTTCATTTTAACTAAGTGACAAAATAAGCTGTGTTGAGGAAGGAAAAGAAAAAGCATTTTGGTGGATTGCTTTTCCATTTTAATTTTGAGTCAAAAAATGCAGCTTCATTTTGAAAATGAAAAAGCATTTCTGGTTTTGACTTTGCTTTTTATTAATGCTACAGAATCGCTTCCATAGTCAGGCAGCTTCAGAACATGCAAAGGGAAACTCCATGTCAGGTAAACTCAGACAAAGCAAATTGTCAATTTAAAACAAAAGAAACACAAATCAAAATAAAACCATAAATTAAGAAAGTTATTAAAGATTAATACAAAATGATAATTACAGCGACATCATACAAAAATATATATTTTAGCATCTACATCCCATGGAATTAAATCATGTCTGCCTGCATCGCCGTCACGTGCAGCCTCCTCACGGACCCCTCCCCCTGACAACTAGCTAACGGCTGCTTCGTATCAAAACTTTATTTAAACCAAAGTGCAAACCAAGTGCAAGTGCCTCATACTTCTTTTTTCAACATATAAATTTAAAACAGTTTAATAAACAGTCATGAAACAAGATTACAAATTACCAGTTTGGAACATGTGTAACTGTAACAACCTGTGGACCCATACAGCCCATCTTACCTTCAGAACATGCAAAGGGAAACTGAAGGCAAAATGGCGCTAATCCAGCAAAACCCCCACCGAACTACAGTGTCCCGTCTGGCCCACTCATAGAAGCAGAAGGGTTCATATCGCCAGTGATGCCACCCTGTGGCACCAGGACTCACCTGTCCTACACTCAAAAAAAGGAAATTACCAGCCAATTAAGTTTACGAAAAAGTAACTTGTCATTTCAACCAGAAAATTTTATGTTTGTAAATCTTACGTGAATGAATCATGTCAATTGTACATAAAAATAATCAATTTTAAAGTTAATAATTTCAATCATGTTGATCCAACATGATACCATTAAATTGGATACATTAGTAATCGCAAGGAATTGTGGGATACCATTTTCTTTGTCTATCTGGGCAGATTGGGGTCTAAGTGTGAGTTTTTGTCCATGGGTTTTATTGTCTAGGTGTTTTACTCTGTTTTAACTAATGATTTAAACTGTTATGTTATTTTCTTTGCACCATGAGTTAGAGTTTGGTAGAGGATGATGACCAACCCCCTTGTGTGGCAAATTGTTAATGTTCCAATACTTAACAGAGTTCGCGATATTTGAGCTCCTTTTGTAATGTGGGACTTTGCTGGGAAATTCATGTCTTTGATGTGAAAATAGAAAGACCCATTGGTTGTAACTTTGGAATAACATATCAATTACAGATGTATAACTAAAATTAAAGAAAAAAATAGAAATTTAAGTTAAATCAATATAAAAAGAGTTGGGTAGTCATACAAATTTAAGTTGAATAAACTTAATTTACTTAGGTGTGACCGATTGAAGTGATTCAATTAAGTTGGATCAACTTTTTTTCTTTTTAGAGTGAGCAAAAATATTAATTTAAAGTTGGGTGCAACTGCTGTATTTAAATTGAATCAACTTAAATTTATTAGTTTGAACCTAAATACATTACGTTGACCCAACCTAAATACATTAAGTAGGACCAATATGATTCATTTTTGTTCAAGTAACGCAATCTAATCATGTGGAAATCCTTTCCATATTTTTTTTATGTTCATTCAAAGTGAATGTTTTTTGAGTGCACAACTTATGAGAAGAAAATGAAAATTCAAACATTGTAGGGAAGAG
>CM074501.1:37266-52942 GCA_037389245.1 Oryzias sinensis
TTTTTTTGGTCATAACTTTTGATGGTTAATTTATGCAAGCTTCTGCCCACTTATAAATTCCCTCACGTTTGTGCTGCGTGTCCTCCTTTCAAACTGTAGGACGTTTGACGTAGGCGAATTTGTCCCTGTTGGGCCACCTGAATTTGCAATGTGCATTAAACCCCTAAGTCGTTTGTTCCTTTTTTTGTCTTGTCGTTCTGGCTAGTTCAGTCATGGACCTCGTGAATCCTGTTGTTCTGGAGGAAGTTGTCCCTCTGTCCTGTGTCTCTCCTTTTCGACGGTTGGAGTGGTGTTCAGTTATTGCAATGACCATTTCGAGTCTTTGGCCTCCTCCACTTGTTTACTGATTCTGCGCCCTCCGTTGGTTGGGGGGGGGCTTAATGGACCACTAACGGAATATGGTGTACTTCGATAATAAAACCACGTTGGTGATTATTAACAAAGATCGTTCAAGAATTGCGATGATCAATTGTTTAATGCAGCGGTTGACATGGTTCAGTGATTAAATTACTTTATACTATGAGCAACTCTTATCCCTGGCTGTAGAAATAATATCGCTGACGCTCTCTAGCTTCAAATTCCAAGAGTTAATTTTGTGTCCGCAAGCCAATCCTCACAGTCTGCCCTGCTTTCAAGCAGATCACACTCGACTAAGAGCATTTCCTATTAGAGACTTGTTGTTGTCCGCCTCTAGATACATGAGGTTCGTCCCGGCTAAAATACTTTTTAAAATATGATCCCTCATGGATCTCTTATGGTTCTCCCTTTGCCAGTATCCAGTCACCCCTTTGCCTGCACTTTTGTTGTCCACCTATTTGAGAACCCCGATATCAAGTACAAAGCATCAAATCCAGCTGGGCTGCAGTCCAGTTTTACTTGAGATGTCGAACTTCCTCATTTAAGAATCTCCTTGGACACCCTTCTATTCGCCTGCTCCTCAATTACCTTCTAGAGGTGTGTCCCTCCAGAAATGACAAAAGGTTACCTCTCACTATACCATTGGTGCAAAACTGTTCAACTAGATTACGTGGTCCCTACGTGGCTCTGTAATCGAACGGGAGCGGCCCTACGGTTAATGGTGCCGGGTCACACATAGCAGTTCTCCTGGGTAAGTCTGTCAAATATGGAATGGCTCCAAAAACAAGCAGCTTCAAAACATACTTCATCAGACTTAAACGCACATTAATAATAATCTTAACATTGTCACATTCTCATCAAACTCATGCTGATCTCTGTTTGGTTTTGGGAAGTAGTTTAATACCCAAAGTTTTCTATGAAGATCTTGTTTTTTTGTATCTGAATGGAGCTTTATGCCAAACTAAAAGACATTTGGAAAATAAATCTTTCTTTACTGCATGAGTTGTCTGACTGAATTATAAATATATGCAACACTTGAGCTTTTGCTCCCATCTTTTATGAAATGAACTCAAAGATTGAAACATTTTCTACAAAACTAACCCACAATAATTTCGCTCAATTAAGTTCACAAATCTGTGGTGTGCCATTGGCATGCTGACAGCAAGAATGTCCACTACAGCTGTTGTTCATGAACTGAATGTTCGTTACTCTACCATAAGCCGTCTCCAAAGGCGTTTCAGAGAATTTTCCAGTATTTTCAATCAGTCTCAGAACTGTAGGGTACATGCAACCACATCATCCCAGGACCTTCACATCCATGTTCACCTCTAAGATGGTCTGAGAACAGCCACTCTGACAGCTGCTGAAACATTCAGTTTGCATAGCTAAAGAATTTCTGCACATACTGTCAGAAATCATCTCAAGGAGGTCTCATCTGCATACTCATTGTTCTCATCCGGGTCTCAATCTCACTCCAGTTCATCCTTGTGACCGACTTGAGTGGGCAAATGCTCACATTCAGTATCGTATGGTGATTTATCAGCACAACTGCCCTAAACTTTAAAGATGTTTCTAACAAAGATGCATTGTGGGAAATCATTTTTTTTTGTTCCATTAGGGGTCAGACTCTTTTTCAATAGAGAGACTTTATTTTGAAGAGAAAAAAAGATTTTACAAGCATGCTTACAGAACATGAAATGTATGTGTTGCAATAAAAACATGTTCCATCATATCTAACATCAAAAAACATTACTATTATTGTACTTTAACCCTTGTGCTATCCTTAGCATTTTAACGTTGGGAGTTGGGTCATCTAAACCCACTAGACAGTGCTCTGAACCTTTTTTCTTCAATGATTTGTGATCTTCACTGGTGTCCATGGATTACATGAAATCTTCCCACCTTTATCCACCTTTGTCATTGTAGTAATAACACGTCAAAGTAAGGGTGGGGTCATCTAAGATAGCACATATGGAAGCGATTCTGTAGCATTAATAAAAAGCAAAGTCAAAACCAGAAATGCTTTTTCATTTTCAAAATGAGGCTGCATTTTTTGACTCAAAAATATAATGAAAAAGCAATCCACCAAAAGGCTTTTTCATTTCCTTCCTCAACACAGCTTATTCTGTCACTTAATTAAAATTAAAATGGTATTTGACATTTCATTTCAAGATGTTCCATGGTAAATGTGTAGCATAATTCATTTAGAAATGTCTAATTTGACATTTAAAAGGGATTAATAGAAATGCTTTTTAATTTTCAAAATGAAGCTGCATTTTCTGACTCTAAATTAAAAAGAAAAAGCAATACTTCAAAATGCTTTTTTCCTTTTCTACCTCAACACAGCTTTTTCTGTCACTTAATTAAAATGATAAAGAAAATGGTATTTGACATTTCATTTTAAAAAAGGTCCATGGTAAATGTGTGGCAAAATTCATTTAGAAATGTCTAATTTGACAATTAAAATGGATTAACAGAAATACTTTTTAATTTTCAAAATGTAGCTGCATCAAATGCCTCAAAATTCAAATGAAAAAGCAATACTTCAAAATGCTTTTTCATTTTATACTTAAAACCGCTTATGCTGTATAATAAAACTGCAACTCAAAAACAGGATTTTAGAATAGCGAGAAAACAAATCGGCAGCTGAGATGATTGTGCTTTGGGGAAAGGCTTTTGGTTGCAAATTGTGGGTTTTGATTCACAATTTATGCATTTTGATTAGCAGATTTGGGTTTTTTGAAGAGCAGTTTTACTGTTTTGATGCGCAATACTTTAGGCTCTAATTTGACACCATAGACATGCTGCTACGTAGTCCTGAGAAGCTGTGTAAACTCATCAGAAGTTCACAGCCATCACAAGACCCTCTTCTCTGCCGCTAACAGCTCCACTGCTCCTGGATGTCTGTGTGTGTCTCTCAGCGGCCGGACATACGGAGAAAGCAGTGACGTCATCGCCCCGCCTCCCCTCTGCTAATGCTTTTAAGAAATTAATATTGCTACAAGTTTTCCAGGGTGGATTTGAAAATGCAAATGCAATCCCCTCTTTGCATTTTCGTTTTAATTATGTTCTCGAATTATTTTCTGTTTGGCCAAGGCTCCAATCCCTCTGTTTTGTCTTTGTTGGGACCAGCACAGTAATTATTTCTTTTTTATTTTACAGGACACAGGTTATTTCTACAACTTAATAAACTGTGTTCCTAAACGCATTTGGTGTCCATCGTCAATATGTTTTGGCCCCTTCGTGATTTTCCCCTAGACTGGGACAGGTTTGCCTGTAGGGGTAGTAACAGAAATTAACAGAGCTTTTATATCAGTTGCATTCATGAAATAATAAAATGTAGTAACCCGGTGTGTAAACATTTGAGTCTCTCTTATGAAAACAATTTTTTTTAAATTCCTTTTATCATCAAATGCTTGTTTTTTTTTTTTTTTTTCCTTTTAAATATACTTTGAAATTAGGTCTATATATTCCCGTCAAACAATGTTTGTCATAGTTTTAGTTGCGTTCTATTTTACGTTTTAGCACAGTGATGTACAGTATTAAAGAAAAACAAAGTATCATTTTTTATGATTAAATGCCATCAGAGTGGACAAAAGGCCTGAAGAACCTGTAGCTTAAAAGGTAATCAGATCACAAGAATTCAAAAGGCTTTTCCTCCTATTGATGCTGTTGATTCTTTATTTGTCATGAATGCCTGAAACACAAAATATAGTGGACACTGTTTCCAGCCAATCCTAAATTAAAAGGCATTCCTTTTTTTTTTTTTTTTTTTAATTCCTTGGAACTTTGTTCTTCTAACCTGTGCGAAATGTGCAGAATTAATTTGCACAAAGCACAGTGTGATGACTGGTCGCTCTTGTGCTGTGTATATGTACTGACACACACACAACTTCATATTGCGATTGCTCGTCTGTTGTATTGTGATTTGTTTTTTTCTGGTTCACAGTGTATGTATGTAAAACAAAATTTCAAGATTATTTTTCAATGTTATGTCAAACTATTGTATTTTATATGGTAGTTATTCAAAAGTAATAGAGTAGTGAAAAATTCAAAAAAAGTTAGAACATGTGTATTTTTAAGAAAAACGAGTGAATTATCTAATAATTCAACCACTAGCTGTTAGAGAAAAGGAACACCATTTAGTTTTGATACAATAATTAGTAATGAAGTAAGTAATGACATATTCACACTGCTTGTTAGGATTTTTTGGGTTTCAGACATCTTTTAATTAATAAAACCTTCACCGGGTCAAATTGACCCAGGAACATCATCTCTGTTCCTCACAGACAAACATAACAGGAGGGTTAAGATGAGCGTTCTCCAGCATTCATTGCCAGTTTGTTGCCCCTCTAAGGTGCAGATCCTGAGTTATAGCATGCTCCATGCCTTCTCTTGTAATCCCATCTACCTCATTGTCTGCAGGAAATTCAACCACGAGTGCCAACCTGGGTTCATTTGCCTACACCCTCCACATGGTCACACCTGAATCATGTCACGACTCACGCCACACAGCCGTACCCTCTACCTTCAAGTCTAACCTCACCAGCCGCTCCAAACTTGTGCTTTGCATCAGTCAAAGGAAAAGCCCACACTCTTCGACTGGACCTCATCCTGTTTCCTCTGCCTCTGGTACTCATGCTTCTCCATCAGTCACAAGAACTCTTCCACGTCACATAATCCTGGGCAATAAACCAGTGACTTTATCTACTCCTGTGTCTGGGATATTTCCGGGTTCCAGCGACTGGGTCCGTTCACGTCATAGCTAATCAGGAAAGTTTTGTGTATTATTTTTGTTTTAAATTCTTGACAGAAATCATTTGAAATCCCAGAAAAAATCAAAAGTTTTCAAACAAATGTCTCCCCCCCATGAAATGTCTGTTCTGTTTACAAGTTTGTTTTTGGTTGTGATTCTTCATTAAATGAATCCATCAGTGTAGGATGAAGCTTAAAGTGTTATGATGATGGAAAAGGAAAGGCTGTTTGTTAAAGTCTTTTCTGGAGCATTTGTACATTTTTGTTTTTATCTCAGCTCTGGTCCCTGTTTTCAAAAATAGGGGTAAAAATACAGTCTAGGATAAAAGATAAATGTAGTTTTCTGGATTTAGTTTTGAACAACTCAACAATTTCAAGAAACTAGTAATTATTACAATGACTTTTTTTTTAACTTGACTGTTTATTTTAATTTGGGATGTTTTGTTTTTCTGCTTCCATTAATGACAAGTAAGAAATTAAAGACAAAAAGCATTTTGGGGCAACCACTATTCTAAGATAACACTTGTGTATTTCCTAATCTATGACAGTTTCTATTGCTTTAAAGTTCAATATGATCTATACTTGAACAATGTCTTACACTGACTCTTTTGTTAAACTGTGCACACACTGAGTTGTGGCCGATACAAATTTACTTTAACAACACTGAGCAAAATATAAATATATGCAACACTTTAGCCTTTGCTCTCATCTTCTATGAAATTAACTCAATTTTCTACAAACACAACAAAATCAATTCTCTCAAATATTGTTCACAAATCTGTCTAAATCTGTGACAGCGAGCACTTCTCCTTTAGGAAGATAATCCATCCCACTTTACATTATCAAGATGCGGATTCGTTTTTTTTTTTATTCCATTCGAAGTCAAACTCTTTTCAATAGAGATCCTTTTTTTTAAGTGAAAAACAATGTATAAGCATGCGAATGGGTTACAGAACATGACATATGAATATGTTGCAATAAAATCATTTCCTGTCATGTCTTACATCAAACAACAACACTGCCATTGTATTTTAAGGGAAAAGACACAGGTATATCTTTTTTCATGCACATAGAATAGAATATAATTCACCAAAAATAATATTCATGATGACATTTTTTTGGAGATTGTGTAGAAACTGGATCGTCTAGAAAGGACTGTATTATATTAGTTTGTAACCCCGTCAGTTTCTTGCACACAGAGATAATGAATAATGACTCAGAGACAGTTACTTATCTTTTGTGGAGGTTTTACTTCGTACAAACACGAAGGGGACAGACAGATGAACATGGTGCATTCAAAGTCCGAACCAACGAGCTCAGGGATGGGCTTTGGTATAAAAACCCTGCATTTGCATATTCAGAAGATCGTCCAGGTTACTGCTGGAGAGGAGCTCCAAGGCTAAAGTGAAGATAATTCTGAGGCCTGCTCAGCAGATCACACATGCACAGAAAAAGGGAGTATGAGAATAAACTGTGAGGAAAATAGCTTGGCTGTGCTGTCTTCAAATGCTTAGTGAATTAATTGTAAACCATTAGTGTAATAAAAGTTGGAGGCAGTTTCTAACTATTCTTCACAGAGATATAGTTTTATTTAAAAAAATCCCTTTTTCTCATTGAAAGTTCAACGTAGGACTCAAGTTTATAAAGAATTTCCAAAAGTTTATATTTTCCTTTTTTCGACTTCTTGGCTTAAATGTTTTGACAAAAACTTGAATCTCCATGAATCCAGAGGCAGATCTGGGCATATTTGAGAGGTGTAATCCTCACTGGCACATTGTAATCCCTATTCTTACCTTCCTCTACCTGCAGCCACTGATGGCCTGAAAACACCCCGATCATCCTCCTCTGCCACTTTGCTTTCCTTCCATTTCCATCCTCTTCTTGTCTCAGGCAGATGTATATTCCTGCTCCTGTGGCTCCACGCTGAGCATCACAGTGTTGATATATCAAATCATCCGACTCCTTTGTCACTGAGCAAAAACGATAAACCACGTTCTTCTCTCCGAATCCGTCCAGGAGGCTTTTGTCGATGTCGTGGCTGGAGAAGTGGATTTGTCCCAGAGATGCAGAAGAAGGTGCCACTCCAAGCTCCATGTCCTTCTGCTTGACTGGCCGTTTCAGGTCTAGGAGAGCGTAGTCAGAGAAGACAGAAACTGGGGAATCCACCCCTTGGGGGTCTGAATCCACCCCTCTATTTTTTTGATGGGAGTCCAATGGATAACAGGCTGCTGTCGTGATCTGGATCCTGCACTACGTGTTACATGGTTAAAACCATTTTGATTACCTTTTCTCCTATTGCAAATCTTGTCCTTGGTCCATCAGCTGCCCTCCTTCCAGCATGTTTTCTTACTTTATGGCTTCTGCTTTCATCTCTCCTGCTCTTGATCTTTTTATAAGTGTTTCTTCTTCCCATTCAACTCAACTCTCATTCTCTCTACATGTTTCCCATACCTTCATCTTCCCCCTCTTCTTCTTCTTTTCCCCCTCTTTTTCTCAAGCTTTAACAGCCCAACTCTAAGCTTTCTGGCACCTTCTATAAAGAAGGCAATAATGGGTATGCATCACATAGGGGCGCTGGGATACAGAGGGCACCAAACCGAGGTTGGGAAAATTATTTTTATTATTTCCCAGCTGTTTCTGCACATATAAATGATATGATCAGTAACAGTGGCTCATCAGGTCAAAACACAAAACGCAAGAGGGAGAAAGACAGGGATGTACTGGGAATGAAGACAAGTTTCTCTAAATCAGGTGTGGTCAACCCTGGTCCTCAAGAGCCTCAACCCCTGCCTGTTTTCCTGCACTCCCTGGACTGCTTGATGCTGATAGCCTAAATCAGGTGTGTTTAGTTAATCAGGATGGGAAATCACTTGAGTCAGCTAATCAACAGCAAGCTGGTGAGGGAGAGCTGGAAAACAGGCAGGGTTGAGGCTCTTGAGGACCAGGGTTGGCCACCCCTGCTCCAAATGGTTGGGAGACAGCGGGTATGTTATAGTATAACATTCAGGCTTGCTAAAGCTACTTGTAAAATGGTCATAAGTGTCTTGCGACTACACTGAGAAGGATCTACATTTTCAATAATAATGATGAAAAAAATAAAGGAGCTTTTTTGTGCTGTTTTTGTTTCAGACAGACATTAATAATTTATTTAATTAGATGGACTTAAAAAAGTTTTCATCCTATGGCAGCACTAAATAATGATAAAAGCTGCTCCTATTGAAGAATTAGGAAGAAGTATGTGACTAGTATATCTATATAAATATATATATATATTGTATGAAAGCTACTTAAATGACACCGTAGGCATAGACAGCATTGTCATGTGGGCACCGACGACCTCCCCAAGATGGCATCACGCTCAACCACCATTGGCCAGGCTACCCAAGCCGTTATGTCGCCTCTATCGATATAACTCATTGGCTAAATCAGTCCAGCGGTGAGTTTAACAGAGTAGGGGGAAAAATGTTTTTTTTTTTGCCTCGGATCTGCGCCCAGCTTCCAGCTGATCCTTGTGCTCATGTGCCCCCGTTTTCCCCGCCCCCTGTGTTTTATGTTTTATTTAACTGAATCCTTCTTAAGGTGTTAAATGTGGCGTTTTAATGAGGTTTTTTGAATTATTTAATAGTTTTAATAGTGTTTTGGGCTTTTTGTTTCTTCTGTTCCTTTCGGTTTCCGCTTGATCTAGCAGAATACAATTCCATTTCAAACTAACTCTTATTGGAAATAAATCATTTTATGTTTTGGAGGTTAAATGTGGCATTTGTTCTACAGAAATGTCAAACTTTTCCAATGCTGGGGCATTATAGAGTGAGATATGGGAATTAGGAACTACAATGACAAATATTTTATATTATATTATATTATTATATTTATATTATATTATTATATTATATTTTATATTATCTATTAAATAATATTAAGTCTTTCAGCTGAGTTACTTGGTAGCCTGCATTGACGTTTTTGGTCCAGCAGGTATCAGTATTAAGTGCCACTGTAACAGTTTGGGCAATGTGCTGAAAGGATTCATTAGGCCTCATCTACCCATCACTAGCAGGAACCAGTTTTGAATACTGTTGGGGTGATGAGTTACAGGTGTGCCTGGATGCCCTGCCTCATTCTGGACACCTGTGGAGGAGAGATAGGGCGAGTGAAGAACCAAAAGGGAAAACACACCAAACAGGAACAGTAGAGGGCAGCAAAGGGACAGGAACTGTCAAGGTCTGACAATTGTATTTCCTCATAATGTTCCTGGGCTCCTATTTAACAGGAAAGGGCATGATTATACCATCACTGTTCAGCACTACTTCCTGGTGGTGCATCAGAAGAACTGGACACATCAGACTGGTTTCAATCTTCTTTCCATTCTTGTTTTTGTGGCGTGACAGGCAACCACTGATCTGAGCAAAAGATGCTGTGAATCTCAGGGAATTCCTGTGGTGGAGGCTCTGGTAAGTTTTGCCTTCTTTTTTCTTGCTGTATTTTCCTATAAGTGTCTCCAGAAGAAGAGAAGCAGGCAACATTTTTCAACAATCCAGTATTGTTTAACTACACCATAGACTTTTAGAGCATTGCATTTTGTGAACAACTGCCTTAATCCAGTCTTGTTTTTATCATCTGATCATGACAAGCGAGGAGCCCTGATAAAGAGAGAGGAGCCATGTATTCTTTAAAGTTTTGGTGATTCTGCTTCTAGCCAAAAACTCCAATTTTGGCTCCAATTTTCTTTTTGGTATAACAGTGACTGATCGTATGCTTAAGGAGAGATTCTCCCTGTATGTTTAAAAAAAAAAACTTGGTTCAAAACATTTTTTTGTAAAATAAAAGTGAATTTTGTGTGTTATTTTTTATTGTTCTATTTTTAAACAGCATCACATATTGAATCAATACTAGATATGTTTATTTTGACAGGTTTATTTAAAAGGCGTAGTTAAAAGTCCACAAGGCTAAATCAGGGTCTGCCAGGTATTCTGAAAAGCAGGTTATGTGAGTAACCGGAGGAATCCAGGGTTCAATTCCTGGAGGGGAATAAGCAATCGTTCTGGGGGCAATTACCATATCAATGGCGTGCAATTTCAAATCATCTAGTGGGGGGCAAGACTCTTAACGCTTCTGCCTCCCGGGCAAGGCTTGCCTGCAGCTCACCGGTTCCCCAGCAGATGGGTCAATTGCAAAGAACAAATTTCACACACAGAAAGTGTGACAGAAAGTAGCACTTTCACTTTCTTTCTTCTTACCTCGGTAAATTTAATGGTCAGGAAGCAGATAACCTCAGCTTTTAGCTTCAGAAATTGAGGTATGTTTCAGGGTATGTCAAGTTGCTATAGCAACTCATGCTGTGAACATAGCCTGGTCAGGAGCAGTAGAGAGGTGAAGCAGCATCATGATTTAGTGGATGAAGAAGCTCAGATAATACTTTTCCCACCATGAGAGGGTGATAAGCCTATGTATGGATGTTGGAAAGATAAACTTTTTTATTTTGATCTAACTTAATGATTTGCTTCAGTTGAGATAAATCATTTTTTGAGTTCAGTCAACTTAAAGTAACATGTAGTTATCAGACAATTATTTTACTTTCATTCAAATTAATGAAAGTAAAATAAGGAGGTACAACTTTGGTGCTGCTGTTTGATCGGCAGTGCAAGGAATTGTGGGATACCATTCCCTTTGCCTGTCTGAACGGATTTAGATTTAAGTGTGAACTTTTGTCTAAATGGGTTTTGTTGCTGTTTTACTGTGTTTTGCGTAGTTATTTTATCCTGTTATGTTTAATTCTTTCTACACCATAAGTGAGAGGGAGGGAGAGGGTGATGAGATTATTTTGCACCCCCACAACTCCATAACAGTTTACTGCATCAACATCAAAATCGCAAAAGCAGCTGCAGTCATGGCCAAACTGATCCAGCGAGTGTGGAACAATTCCAGCATCACTGAGAAGACCAGACTGCGCGTCTACCAAGCCTGCATGCTCAGTACTCTCCTCTATGGCAGCAAGACATGGACCACCGACACAAGTCATGAGAAGATGCTCAACTCCTTTCACTTGAGGAGCTTGCAGAGCGTGCTGCAGATCAAGTGGCAGAACAAGGTCCCAAACACCAAGGTGCTGAAACGAGCCAAAATGAGTAGCATGCACGCAGCACTTGTTGAGAGACGTCTGACGTGCCTCGTCCATGTCATGAGAATGGACGCATGGACCTCCTCTATGGCGAGCTAGTTAAAGGCCATAGAACAAGGGGGTGTCCACAAATGCACTTCAAAGACGTCTAAAAGAAGGACATGAAGCGGTGGTCTATTGACTCGCAGTCAGGCAGGATACAACAGACGCAGAGGCCAGATGGAACGAGAATGCTGCACAGAAAAGAACCAGGAGGAAGCAGAGGCCGCTGCAGCTGCAAGAGCCATCCTTCTTCACCTGTACCAAGTGTGGCAGGGACTGCCATTTTTAGAATCGGACTACACTGCCATTCCCGGCGGTGCAGGTAGATTCGCAAGGAGCTACACCAACGTCTCTCGAGTCGGACGGCTACCGATTACAACTGCATTATGTAACAAGAACTAAAGTTAAATTCAAAGTCATGATAATTGAATATATGTTATATATTGCAAATCTATTTATTATGATTCATTTTAATGTTATAAAAATGAGAATATCTGCAGGCTCAAACTTAGACATATGAAAGTTTAAGAAGTATGATAAATTAAGATTGAAAAACATTTAATTAAATTGCAGTAATATGACATTTAGTTAGATAAATATGTAAATTTGAGTTCTTTAAGCAAATTGGTTCGAAAGGACCAATTTGTCAAGCTTATTTCTGAAAACACAAGACAGTATTAAAAAACAAACAGACACAATGGCCCAATAAAATATCCTGCAAGGAGAGCCAAAACAGACAACCGTCCAACGCCTCTGTGTCCAACAGCTCTGCAGATGCCTGACCCCTCAGTGGTTGACAAAATACTTGTTTAAACTTCTTGCTGCAGACATGAGAGTTTTGGTTCACAGTTCCTGCTTATCAGTTTGTATTCCAAACTTCATCCGCTTTCACAGACATCTCCTTCCTCTAGATGGCATGTGGTGGGTCTACTCCTTTTTATTGATTGGACCATGAGTCTATCTGTCTGTCTGTCTGTCTGTCTGTCTGTCTGTCTGTCTGTCTGTGTATTAGTGATGGGTAGATGAGGCCTCGTGAATCGTTTTCGCCACATTGCTCAAACTACACTGATACTGTGTTGATACTGTGTCACTTAATACTGTCTCCTGCTGGACCAAAAATGTCATAGCAAGCAACCAGGTTTTGAGAAACTCTTCTGATATACTTATTAAATTTAATCTAAACACAATGTTTGTCATTGTAATCCCCCATTGCCATGTCTCACTCTAATGAGAGTTTTGGTTCACAGTTCCTGCTTATCAGTTTGTATTCCAAACTTCATCCGCTTTCACAGACATCTCCTTCCTCTAGATGGCATGTGGAGAAGAAAAACAAACAAACACAGCAGCCTTCAATGTGTAGGTCAACAGAGTTAAAAAGAAGTCTTAAAAGCAGCAAGTAGAGAGATAATAAAGAAAATGAAGTAAATACATCAGACATCCACTCCAACAAGAAATGTCTACACATATAATTCACGTTAATAATGTTTAGCCTCAAAAACGAAAGAGGTTTATACAAATATTCACCTCATGTTTCAGAAGATTCATAAACTCATAATCTGTCCAACACGAGAGGCCTTCAGCTCGTATATGTTTGCTCAGCTGCTGGACAGGACAAAGAAAAAAAAATGCAATATTTATCCTCATCAAATAAAAGTTAAATGTCATAGTTTTCAAGTAAAAAAAAAAACGTGTTGAACTTAATTGTCACAAGAATCCGTGTGGATATTCTTCAGAGAAATGCAACTGCGTCTTTACCCTGTCTGTCCATGAATTTGAACAAGCCCAGGAAAAAGAACACCTTCTCTCATGGTGAGGAAGCGCCCTCTCTGAAAGAAACTGTAGACAATGCTCTTTTAGGCATGAGCTTTTTTTCCCTTCAATTTTTAATCTTATCAAACAATAATAAGCTGTAACATAAGTCCTAACTGATGTGTTTTGGTTTGCATAAGTGTCTGGGTCATGCATAAATTCACCAGATTCTAGTAATAGTAAAAGCAAAAATAATTACCATGAAATATGTTGATGGTGTGTACACATTTTCATAAGATTTGCAACTCCTTCCTCTGAATTTCATTGAAGAGAGGCTTAGTTTCTATAAAAGCAAAGCTCAAAATTTTCTGTTATGTCCGCAGCATAGTATACCAGCACAAAAGGGGCCCAAGTCCAAGAGGTTTGTTTTTCCAGGAAATGATTTTAATTGCATAGCTTAAAGGGAGGCTACACCAAATGATTACTTTACCCAGATTTAACACCAGTTCACAGCTTACAAATGATATAATATGAAGCGCCTCACTTTCATCGTTTCAGAGGAATAGCAAACTAAAATCTCTGGACCTAGGCCCTTCTTGAATTAAACAGGGGCGCTGCCATATTGGATAACTAGTACTGTCATCTATGGGATAAAGCAAAACCCATGCAAGAAGGGCCCAAGTCCAGGAATTTTGCACTTAATTCATATGAAATGTCCAGCACAAGTGACACTGTGCCTTTTTAATGTAGTGGGTCTACTCCTTTTTATTGATTGGACCATGAGTCTATCTGTCTGTCTGTCTGTCTGTCTGTCTGTCTGTCTGTCTGTCTGTCTGTCTGTCTGTCTGTCTGTCTGTCTGTCTGTCTGTCTGTCTGTCTGTGTATTAGTGATGGGTAGATGAGGCCTCATGAATCGTTTTCGGCACATTGCTCAAACTACACTGATACTGTGTTGATTCTGTGTCACTTAATACTGTCTCCTGCTGGACCAAAAATGTCATAGCAAGCAACCAGGTTTTGAGAAACTCTTCTGATATACTTATTAAATTTAATCTAAACACAATGTTTGTCATTGTAATCCCCCATTGCCATGTCTCGCTCTAATGCCCCAGCATTGGGAAAGTGTTTTTAAGTTTGACAGTTCTGCAAAACAAATGTCACATTTAACCTCCAAAACATAAATTGATTGATTTCAAATAAGAGTTAGTTTGAAATGGATTGTATTCTGCTTGATAAAAGAGAAACTGATATGAACAGGGAGAAGAAAAGCAAAAAACACCACTAAAACTATATAATAATTCCACAAACCTCATTAAAACACCACATTCAGCACCTTGAGAAAGAAAGATTTGGTAAAATAAAAAGCCAAACACGGGTGGGCGGGGAAAACAGGGGCGTGGCTGATATCAAGAAGTCCTACCAATGGCTAGAAAGGGCTGGCCTACAGGACAGCACTGAAGCGCTCATCCTGGCAGCTCAGGAAAAAGCCCTGAGCACCAGAGCGATAGAGGCTCAGATCTACCACACCAGACAAGAGCCAAGGTGTAGGCTGTGCAAAGAGGCGCCTGAAACAATCCAGCACATAACTGCAGGATGTGAGATGCTGGCAGGTAAAGCATACATGGAGCGCCACAATCAAGTGGCTGGAATAATATACAGGAACATGTGTACAGAATATGGACTGGAAACCCCAAGGTCAAAATGGGAAACACCTCCGAAGGTGATAGAGGGCAAATACCCTTTGGGACTTCCAGATCTAGACGGATAGAATGGTAATGGAGAACCAACAAGACATTGTAGTGGTGGATAAATAACAGAGGAAAGCCGTTGCAGTGGATGTGGTGGTGCCAGAAAAGCACAGTGCTAGGAACAGCTAAGATAATGCGTAGGACCCTCAAGCTCCCATGCCTCTGTTAGAGAACCTGAAATTTTGTAAGAAACAACCGCGGAAGGGTGAGAGGGGCGTTTATATATATACAGTGGTGAACAAAATTGTTGGTACCCCTCAGCTGAAGAAAGAAAGTCCACAATGCTCACTGAAATGACTTGAAATGTTAAAAAGTAACAATAAATTAAAATTTATTGAAAATTAAATAATCAAAATCAGCCATTACTTTTGAGTTGTTGATTAACAGAGTTATTAAAAAAGAAAAAAAAAAAAAAAACGAATGAAATAGGGCTGGACAAAAATGATGGTACCCATAACTTAATATTTTTTTTTAGTACAGTGCCTTGCAGTTCTTTTCAAATGTTGTCTCTTCTGTTTTAAAAATTTTAGATAAAAACATTTTCATACTATTCTGTTCAGGATATTTCACATATAGAGCTGTATCTATTCTGGGTTTTTATATTCAACAAATGATAAACATCAGTTTCTGAGATATTTTTCCGCAATGACGCAATAAAGACATGTGCATCATATAATTTCATAAAATGATACAATAAGTAATGCATCAAGCTTGTATGTGCTCACATTTTTCTGACATTATATTTAAGGCATGAAAATCCTATCAGTGTGTAATCTTTGATTTTCTAATTATTTTGTGACTCTTAGGTCCATCATTTGTTTAGTGTTGGGCGTCATGGAGCAACTCAACTGGACTGCAGTATTTTCAAACATCTCCTCCTCTTCTGAACTTCTCCCTTCTCCTTCCATGG
>CM074501.1:53442-208614 GCA_037389245.1 Oryzias sinensis
TCATTTGTAGTTCAAAACAAGTGTTATTCATGGTCACATTGTAAGTTTCAAAGTCCAAACAGTCAGAAACATGCTTTAGTCAAACTTTTGGCACTTTCGACTGACAAAATGATTTTTAAGCACAAACGGCTCTCAAAAGCACGTTTTGTCAATTGTAGTTCAAAACAAGTGTTATTCATGGTCACATTGTAAGTTTCAAAGTCCAGACAGTCAGAAACATGCTTTAGTCACACTTTTGGCACTTTCGACTGATAAAATGATTTTTAAACACAAAACGCTTTCAAAAGCACATTTTGTCATTTGTAGTTCAAAACAAGTGTTATTCATGGTCACATTGTAAGTTGCAAAGTCCAAACAGTCAGAAACATCCTTTTTTCACACTTTTGGCACTTTTGACTGAAAATAATTTTTAACTACAAAATGCTCTCAAAAGCAAATCTCTCAGTCATTGTAAGTTTCAAAGTCCAAACAGTCAGAAACATGCTTTATTATCACTTTTTTCACTTTTGACTGACAAAATGATTTTTTAATATAAAAAGCTCCCAAAACCACGTTTTGTCATTTGTAATTCAAAACGAGTGTTATTCATGGTCACATTGTAAGTTTCAAAGTCCAGACAGTCAGTAACACCGTTTTTTCACACTTTTGGCACTTTTGACTGACAAAAGGATTTTTAACTACGGTAACACTTTATATGAAGATTCCTTAACAAGCTTTGCTAACACATTAACAAGCATTATAAATTAATTTATAGGGTGTTAGTAAGACATTTATTAGAACAATAAGTCTAATAAGGTTTATTAAATTACTTAGTTAACACATTTACAAGCATTATTATTAGTTAATTATTAATAAAACTTATTAAGCCTATGAACACTTAAACTTGTGTGAGACATCTATAATGCTAATAAATATATTAGTAGAACCCCAAACAATAATAATACTTCTTAATTTGTTAACAAAGGTTGTTAATAAATCTTATTAAGCTTATTAACACTGACAAATTTGTTAGGCACCTTTAATATCAGCAAATACATCATTAGCATCTTGAAAACATCCTAATAATAATGCTTGTAAATGTGTTAACTAAGTAATTTAATAAACCTTATTAGACTTATTGTACTAATATATGTCTTACTAACACCCTATAAATTAATTTATAATGCTTGTTAATGTGTTAACAAAGCTTGTTAAGGAATCTTAATATAAAGTGTTACCACTACGGTAAAACGCTCTCAAAAGCACGTTTTGTCATTTGTAGTTCAAAACAAGTGTTATTCATGGTCACATTGTAAGTTACAAAGTCCAGACAGTCAGAAACATCCTTTTTTCACACTTTTGGCACTTTTGAATGACAATAATTTTTAAACTACAAAATGCTCTCAAAAGCAAATCTGTCAGTCATTGTAAGTTTCAAAATCCAAACAGTCAGAAACATGCTTTGTTCAAACTTTTTTCACTTTTGACTTAAACACTTATAGACCCATACAGATACACACTTATGTATGTATACCTCTACATTTTCACGTTTAGGTTATTAGGCTAAAACATGCAAAGAGGCTTCAGCTTAGACTCACATTTTTAACATAATTTGTAAAGGGTGTCCAAATTTCCATAAACTTTTCACAGCTGTTCTCCCTGCTGTATCTCAATTTTTCCAGTTGCAACACAGAGAGCATTTCTCTAATCCAGCCATTAAACGAAGGAGGTTTATCTGATTTCCACTGGAAGAGGATAGTCCTACGGGCAATTGTTGTTGCAAAGGCAACTGCCCTCCCTTTGAATTTAGAGATTTTGACCTCAGGGGGCAAAACCCCAAAAACAGCAGTGAGTGGAGAGGATGGAACCTTTGTCTCACAAATCAGTGAAAGGACCTCAAAAATATTTGTCCAAAAACTCATCAGTGAGACACAGTTCCAGAACATATGTCCTAGAGAGGCTGGACTTTGTTTACATCTTAGACATGAAGGACTGACATCGGGGTAGATCCTAGAAAGTCTTTCATTTGAATAATGAAGACGGTGTAACACTTTGAATTGAATAAGACGTTGTCTAATACAAATAGAACAGGTGTGGATCTGTTCCAAGCAGAGTTGCCACGATGTTTCTGAAAATGTAACCTCAAGATCTTTTTCCCATGCCAGCCTGGTCTTGTTCAATGAAAGTGGTTTAATACCCTGGATCTTGTTGTAAATTTTAGATATGTTGCCCTTTGTATGAGGGTTTAAAGCAAGGAAGTCGTCCATGGTGTCAATGTGGCAGGCTTCTGAGGGATCAAAGTATTTATTGATAAAACTTCTGAGTTGGAGGAATCTGAAAAAGTGTGATCTGGGAATATTGTATTTTTCATGTAGTGATTCAAAGGACATTAGATTTCTTTTGGAAAAAAGGTCCTTCAAAAATACCAGCCCATTTTTGTGCCACATCTGGAATGCACCATCGATATGGGACGGTGGAAAAAGTGGATTATTAACTATGGGAGAAAAAGAAGAAAGACGAGTAAAGCTAAAGTGTTTTCTAAACTGAAACCAGATTTTTAGGGAATGTTTTAAAACTGGATTAAGAATCTGGGGATGTGAAATTATAGGGATTGGAGAACTCACAATTGAAACCAGACAAACTGTTGACATGCTATTTACCTCCATTTTAGCCCAGGCTGGACCCTGGCTACTACCCCATGTGGAAATCCAATGTGGTATCTTACTAATGTTTGCCGCCCAGTAGTAAGATATAAAATTAGGTAAGCCCAGACCTCCGGCAGATGTTGGTATTTCCAGAAACATCTTTTTCATTCTTGGAACTTTTCTGCACCATATGAAAGATGAGATCATATTATCTATTTCTCTAAACATTGTCTTTGGTAAAAAGAAAGGGATCATTTGGAAAAAATATAAAAAACGGGGGAGGACAGACATTTTTATTATATTTACTCTCCCGGCTAAAGACATAGGTAATGAAGACCATCTTGTCAGATCTTCCTTGATTTGTTCTGACAAAATCTTTAAGTTGAGGAGATAGAGGTCTTTGTAATTGTGTGTAATTTTAACACCAAGATAAGTAAATTCTTTAACTCTTTTAAAAGGAAAGGGGGTATAATCTATTGCTTCTGCCAATTCATTGATTGGAAAGAGATTACTTTGTGAGAAATTTATAGTGTAACCAGATATTTTACTATATGAGTTTAGTATGTTAAAAAATGCTGGGATTGATTGCTTGGGGTTAGATAAATATACTAAAAGATCATCTGCATACAAGGAGACTTTATGCATTTCATTATGTCTGAGGACTCCACTGATCCTGTCATCCATTCGTAGGGCAATGGCCAGAGGTTCTATGACCAAATTAAAAAGAAATGGTGATAAACAGCAGCCCTGTCTTGTTCCACGATACAGCTGGAAATAGTCAGACGATGTAGAATTAGTATATACTGAAGCCATGGGTGTAGAATAAATTGTTTTTATCCAGGAAATTACATTATGACCAAATCCAAACTTCTCTAGAGTGGCGAATAAAAATTCCCATTCTACCCGATCAAATGCTTTATCTGCATCTAGAGAGATGACAACTTCTGGCTGGTGCACGGAATGGGAAGTGTGCAGCACATTCAGCAGCCGACGCATATTATAGAATGATTGTCTACCGGGTATAAAGCCTGATTGATCTGGATTTATTATTTTAGGGATTACCGATTCAAAGCGACGAGCTAATACTTTAGTAAAAATTTTATAATCGCAGCACAGTAGACTGATGGGCCGGTACGAGCTACACTCACATGGATCCTTTCCTTTTTTGGGAAGAACAGTGATAATTGCCTGGTTCATAGTTTGTGGCAATTTTTTAACAGTGTGGATTTCCTCAAAGAGTTTACATAGAAAAGGGGACAATTTAGAGGAAAATGTTTTGTAAAACTCTGCTGGTAGCCCATCTGGGCCAGGTGTCTTCCCGTTTTGCATAGATTGTATTGCTTGTGCAATCTCTTCAACTGAAAATTTAGAGTCCAATCTGGCTTTGTCCTCAGGGCTAATCTGTGGGATTATAAGAGGGTCAAAAAAAGTTTGGATCTCGGAGGGGTAAGCAGAAACTTGGGAAGTATAAAGGCTTGAGTAGAATTTTTTAAACTGGTTATTTATGATCATGGGCTGATTGGACCTTTGTCCCTGTCCCGTATCGATCTCACTTATAGTGCGGCTTGCAGAGGATTGTCTAAGTTGATGGGATAGTAGTCGGCCAACCTTATCACTATGCTCATAATAGGTTTGTTTTGTTTTAAGTAGTAACCTCTCAGTTTGTTCAACAGAAATATTATTAAACTCTGCCTGTAGTAGTAGTCTATCTTTATATAAACGGGGACTTGGGGAATTGGCGTACTTCTGGTCTACTACTTTAATTTGTTGGGACAAATCGGCAAGGCGGCGACCGTGCTCTTTTTTCTTATGAGCTGCAAAAGAGATAATTTGTCCCCTGAGGTAAGCTTTCAGTGCCTCCCAGATAGTAGTAACAGACATTCCAGGTGTGGTATTAATTTGAAGGAAAAAATCAATTTGGTCTGATATGTATCTTTGGAAGGGTTTATGAGACAATAACATTGGATCCAAACGCCATGTGCGTCGAAATACTATATTTTCTGGGAAGGTTAGGTCAAACTGAACAGGGGAGTGATCAGAGATCACTATACTATGATATTGACTATTAGTTATTAAAGAAAGGAACCTTTGGTCAATTAGAAAGAAGTCTATTCTAGAATATGACTGGTGGACAGGCGAAAAGAATGAATATTGCCGGGTAGTTTTATTGTTTTGTCTCCAGGGATCAAATAGTTTGTAGGAATCCATAAAAGATATGATTGAGTTTGCAGATTTGGATAATTTAGGTGGGAACCTTGGATTGGATCTGTCAACCTCTGGCTTCAAAACAAGATTAAAATCTCCACCTAGTATTAAATGGTGTGAGTTTGTCACAGGGAGGCTAGTGAAAAAATTTATAAAAAACTGTGTATCATCCCAGTTTGGGCCATAAACGTTAGCTAGGATCACCTCCATCCCAAACAATTTCCCCTCAACTATGACATATCTACCTTTGGTGTCAGATACAGTTTTTGTCTGTGTAAACGGCACACCTTTTCTGATTAGTATGGCTGTACCTCTAGACCGATTTTCATATTTAGAATGGTAGGTTTGACCTATCCAGCCTTGTTTTAATTTTGAATGTTCGTTTAAGTGTAAATGGGTTTCCTGCAGAAATATGATGTCTGGTTTGAAAGTTTTCAGGTGAGAAAAAACTCTACTGCGTTTAATAGGATGCTGTAAACCCTTTACATTCCAGCTAATAAAACAAGTTGGGTCTGAGGAACCTAATTTAGGTTTACTCATAAAGCAATAAACAAGGAGAGAGATGTGTCTGACATGGAGTACAAAGTAAAAAAAAAAATAAAAAGACAAAAATAGATAAAAAAAGAAGCAATAAAAGTGTAAAGTAAAATAACCGTAATGTAAGATCCCCAAATGAGTGCCGATCTCCCCAGAACAAAAAGAACAAAGTAGTGGAGATCGCATCCCCATTCCCACTAAACGGAAAGTTTGCACTAAAGTGCTCAGGGTGCACTAGCTCACCTGCTAAGCGGAGCAGAACAATAAAATTCCACCCAAATAAACAAAAATTTAAGTGGATAGAAAAAAGGCACACATAAAGATACAACCAAAGCCTGCAAAAAAAAAATGTTCGAACCTATTTACCTGATAAAGCCTCTAAACCAAGATAAATATATACGTGTCAATATAAACATTAGCATGAGCATAATTCCTTTTTCAAACTCACATAATGACACAGAACGTAGTGTAAAGCTATGGGGAAAAGAGTATATGCTCGAACATTTGAACAGAGTTGCGCTTGTTTTAAACAACTTGAATTTAGTTCAATGCTGCACAGTCTAATACTCTTCAAATGCAAACGTTGCCTTCTTTATCACCTGCTCAGTGTTGTTTGATATTTTGAGTGATGTACTTTTGGGCTTCTTCTGGTGAGGAGAAGGTTTTTTCCTCGCCTTTGTAGGTGATTCTGAGCCGGGCTGGGAAGAGGATCCCAAACCGCACGCCCTCCACCCCACGAAGCTGCCTCCTCACGTCATTGAACGCCGCGCGGTCTTTTGCGGTTTTTGCAGTGTAGTCTGGAAAAACTGAAATAGTCATACCATCCATTTTGATCCGCTGTTTTTCCCGTGCGAGGCGAAGGATGTTTGCACAATCCTGGAAGTAATGACAGCGGGCCACGATGACGCGCGGCGGCTTCCCCCGCCCCGGAGCCGGGAAGAGAGCGCGGTGCGCCCGGTCCAGCCGCGGCGCCTCTTTCAAACTGAAAGCCTGTTTAAGCAGCGCTGCAATGGAAGCTGTAGAGCAGATCTTGTCCTCCGGTACGCCCACCAGTCGAATGTTGTTTCTCCGGGATCTTGCCTCTAGATCCTCACATTTGTTTTGGAGATTTTCAACGATGGCGTTGAGGCGGTGCACGTCGTTCTGCAGCAGTGTAACATCGTCTGTGCAGGTGGAGAGGCTCTCCTCCATCCCCCTCACCGTGGCGGTGAGCGACGTCAGCTCTGATGTTATGGATTCTCTGTACTCCCGTATTTCAGATCTGACCGCGTTAATGTCCGCTCTCACAGATGCCAACTCGCTTCCCAAAACATTCCGGACTTCTGTTTTAAGAGTGTCCACCAGGTCTTTCCGAAGGGATAACAGAATATCCTGCTTAATAACTTCGGTGTGGGCTGCTAAGCTAGCCGCAGCTAGTTCCTCCTCACCTGCGTGGTCTTTGCTAGTGGGGGCTGCAGGCTGGGTCGGTGTGGCGGGCCTCACCTGTAAAAGAGTTGTCTGCTTTCCTCTCGTTGGTTTTCCAGACATTTTAAGTATTTATTTTGTGTCACCGCAACTTTAAACAAAGTCCAGGCTAGAATTTACTCCACAATCGTGCCAAGAATTATACTTTAAGGCAATTATTCCGCTCCGCTCCGCCAAACACGTCTCACTCCATGCTCTGTCAAGCCACGCCTGACAAAATGATTTTGAAGAGAAAAACGCTCTCAAAGCACGTTTTTTCATTTGTAGTTCAAAACACGTGTTATTCATGGTCACATTGTAAGTTTCAAAGTCCAAAGAGTCAGAAACATGCTTTTTTCACACTTTTGGCACTTTTGACTGACAAAATGATTTTTCACTAAAAAATTATGAGGCCAGAACAGTCTCATAATTCAGAATTGCACACACTCCAAGTCACAAATGCACACACTTCGATTCACAAATGTCAATTTATGCAAACATGCTAAATAAATCGTTCGTTTAAGTGCTAGATTAATTGATTACAAAAAGAATCGATAGCTGCAGCCATAGTCTCAGCCCGTAAGTAATGCATTTATTTTATCATTTCCTAATTGTACATCCTGTAATGTTATTGAATACTAAGTTGAAGCGTTCTCCTTAGCCAGGTGTCATGTGTGAATGCTTTATCAACACTTCAGCCGAGTCGTTTGCAGAGTACCTCCACCGCAAAATAGCTTAGCTTTGCTTAGCCTGTGCGGTCATATTTTTTATGGTTTTAAAGCGGGGGAGGACTTAGGATGGTTTTGTCAAGTTTTATACTTGGCATACCAGCTCTTCACACAACACGAGTAACTACAAACAACCAGGGGCCTCGAAACCAGTCGGCTTTCGACTCAAGTTGTGTCTGCCTGTGAGTTCAAGACGGTGTCGGTTTACACTTTACATTATTCCTTAGCCCTCTCGCATTTAACAAGAAAACAGATAATGACATAAAAAAGTAGAAAAATAGGTAGAAAAATAGAACCTTTTTGACTTGTAAGAAAGCTTAAGTCCAAAAAAATATATAGGTCAACAGCAAACGCAGTCGCACCCTCTTAAATTAAACTGGTGTGAAAGAAAATAACACTGAGGACATTTAAGCATTAACTCCACATCCTCACATCCTCCACGATCCTCTTATGTCATTTTTCTTGACATAAAAATGTCAAGAAAAATGACATTCATATGTCCATAATGTTAACACTTCAAACTGATTTTTTCCCCCCCTCTTCTTCTCCTCCTCTTTAAAATGCAGTTACGTTATTGATCACCAATGATGATTTCCCCTTCTCCTTGGATGAAGGCCCTGGCACCAGCATAGTAGGCAATAGTAGTATAGTAGTATTCCTTGTTTCTGAGTTCCAAGAGAAGCTGTCACTGATATACTAGCATCTTTCTCATACAGTTTACATTTATAAAACTAAAATTTACATTAACACACGATTGCAATGCATTGTTGCTAGGAGAGGCCGCCGCGAGCGTCGGTCGCGCCGCCATGTTGGAAATAATAAATAAATAAATAAATAAATAAAATGGCATGGAGGCACCAGTTGACGGCAGACATAGCACCTGTGCCGTGTCTTTTTCATTACTCCTTCATCATTTTTCATCTTCATTGATGCTTTCTCTGAACAGAATCTCTTATACATCCTTTTGGGTCAAATACTTCAATGGCTTCCTTGTAGACATTTTTTTCTAGAGTTGTTCTAGAACTTCCCCTCAATTCAATTGAATTTAATTCAATTATTATCATTTAATTATTATTTTTATTTATATAGCCCAAAATCACAACAACAGTCGTCTCAATGGGCTTTGTACCAATTATTGTAAAGTAAACATAAACACTTGCTAGCTATCTTGCTTGTAAGTGTAGCTGATTGCTGAAAAAAGTATGTGCACAGTTATCTGGCTAGCTAGCTAATGTAGCTTTTGGCTAAAAAAAGAGATCTAATCAACGAACAATTGCCAAGTTAAATAAACCTTAACCATGTGTTACTCACTCAGACATTTATCCTGCGAGTTAATGACAGCTGTGGTTGACAAAGGACAGTAAATATGTTGAGCCTGAATACTGTCACCCTTGACATTTGGCAAGATTGACTGATTTTATACACTAACACTATCACTGGGTGAAATCCACCCAAAACGTACTATAACCTTTTTCACTTTTGCCAGGTGAAAATAACCGGAAAGCATGTCTGTAGAAAAAAGTAGGGTTTGGGGTAGGGAAACACCCACCTCAGAGATGTCAAGCACAATGGTAAAGCTGCCTAGGGAGCCATGACACTCAGAAAAATGCAACACATTGAAAATCATGTAAACAATTTTGCTTGTTGGAAAATCACCCAGGAAAAGTGCTCTAGGGTTAGACCCAAAGTCTGCTGTGGAAATTAGTGCAGAAAAGTCCAGCAGTCCAGCAGCAACTGACCCCATCCAGTTGTGCTTTCCTGTTTCCAAAATGCTAAAATTGTTTATTACAATGTACCAAACGGGCGTCCTCGTTTGTTTGCAAAGTATTCCTTTTGCCAAGAAAAGCGCTTCAAGTTCTGTATTCTTTTGTAACTGTGTTGTCTACTTAACTCCCCATTAGTCTTTTCACTTGTTATTTTAGCTTTTACAACTTCGATAGAAATTTTTCTGATCTGATGTGATCTTGTTCCAAAATAGTTGTCATAGATTTTCTGACCCACCCGTCCATATTTGACTGAACTACCAAATCGAGCGTTCAGCCCCTGCATTTACCCATAACCACCTCTCTTCCTCCATGTTTACCAGGATTGTTTTTCTTGAGTTTATCATTATTTTAACACTAAAACTGGTAAGTAGTAGAACTAGTTGCAAAACTAGTGTGAGCAAGCGCTAAAAATTCTCAGAAATGTACATGCTACCCTCAAACTGTGGGTGTAAGGGGTCACCTTGATTTGCCCTTTGTGCATTGCCATATAAAGACAAAACATATTTGATTCCTGTTTTCTGAAGTGTGGTATGTCACTTCCTTCCTCGTAGATTTGAATAGATCTCGCCTCATCAGCGGCGTTGACTCAGAGAGCTGCTTGTCAAGCATCAAGTGACACAGGAACCAAACACAGCGTCTAAGGACTGTGCAGTCCTCCACACCCAGACATCAACCACCACATCTCTCAGGTAAAGAACAAAAACACCATGTGCACTCAGACCTGTCCGGGCCTCTGCTGAGGGCATCGCTGTAGGCTGCAGGCTGCAGGCTGCACCTAGGCCTTTTTATCGCAAAAGGTTCTGGGGAATATTTTACGTAATTTCAGATTGGTTTATGGTTTAATCTGTTAACTGTCTTTCCGATCCCACATTTATGTTTATTGCAGATTTACTTCTTTATTTATAACCTGACTGTTTCCAAAATGCTAAAATTGTTTATTACAATGTACCAAACGGGCGTCCTCGTTTGTTTGCAAAGTATTCCTTTTGCCAACAAATTCACTCTTATTCTAAAACCCATGAGTTAGCAGGCAGGAAAATATGTGTGCAGAATGAGCCCTTCAGGAGAGCAGAACAAGAACTGAAACCGCTGCAGTGATCTGAAAAGGAAGTTTGAGGTTAGCGTCAACTGAAAAAAGCCCCTCTGAAGCAGCGAAGGCAGCCACAACCATGATCTATTTTTTTTTCTTCCTTGGAGGGTGGGGGTTGCTGCAATAAGTAGCATCTGTAGCTGATGAGGCAAAAGCACGTGTTTCCATTTCATAATTCTCACAGACCATGCTTTCAAAGTCAAAGTAAACTTTATTGTCAATATTGTCAAAATTGCAATAAATTGTTACCTTAAATGTGCTAAAACATTCCTATGGCAGCTTTGAGAATTTAATAAATCAAATAAATCATTAATGCATTTGAAAAATCAGTTGGAGCTAAAATTCTATTTATTTTGGAGCTCTTTTATGTTAGATGTTTGCCTCCTATGTAGACAAGGGTCATCTGGAGTACAATTTAAGTTATATTAACTCTTATTTAAATCAAACCGTTGCAGTGAAATGGAAATAATGTTTTGTTGTTTGTTAAAGTCTGCTCTGCTCCATTCTGATTCATCCACTTGCAGATACATAGATTCATGTACATCATGTTGTCTTTTGAGCTGGAATCTGGATCTACACTTTACAGCTGGATAGTGACGATATTACTTGCAATTTCTGTTGCACCGCTAATGTTAGTTTGGGGTTTTTAGGGGCTGTAACATAGCGGGAGAGAGTGTAAACAAAGGGATAATGGGAAGGGATCAGGCTTTCTATGAGTAAACAGTCCTCCCCAAAACTCAGAGGGGAATTTCTAATGAAGTCCTGCTGCCCTGCAGAAACTATGTCCTAGAAAACGACACAGGTTTTGAGATTTTGGCTTAAATGGCAAAATCATACCAAAATAACAACTTCCATTATGATCAAAAGATGATTTTAGTGAGACTTTAAGGGTGTTGACAGTGAGAAGTCATGGACACACACTCGCCTGTGCAAATCTTCTTTTCTTTTTTCTTTTTGCTCTAAGTCGAGGGAGATCTGCTGAAGACTGAAAAGGAGCTACAGCGTTGCAGGTGTTTGGGACTGACTGAGCTGCACAAGTTTGCAGATGATTATGAACAGATTATGAGAAGAAACTGTGACAGGCAGGAAGCGGCTCAGATCACATGCAGGCTGAAATACCTGTGCAACGATGAGGAAACTGCCACTTCTCTCTTTATTTCCACACAGCTTCCCATTTTGTCACTTTTGACGGCTTCTTTAGTAGAGACGTCATCACAGCCTTTTTTGTAGAAAGCGTCTCTTTGCAATCCACTTCTTCTCTCAACCTAAATTCTTTAAAGACACACTAATCATCTTTGGATCTACTGTCAAAGCATTCCCAGTTGTCTTTTAATGATGATTATGACATTTTTGGCCAGTATCAAAAATTTTTATTGGACATAGTTTCTGAAGAGCAGGAGGAGTTTATCAGAAATTCTTCTCAAATGAATTTTGGTCTCAAGGTTAGTCTGCTCCTGATTCACCGCAATTTAGATAAAAAATGCTCAGAAATGCAATTTTAATCTTAATTTTCTTTATAAATGTCCTCTGTCATCAGGGAAATGCATCAACAACATGTTAATTGGGTCTTTAATGCCCTCACTGCCATGAATGGAGCGGTTTAATGTATTTTTATCTACAGCTCTATCAGCCTAACGGGACCGTGAGATTTTTCTCTAATTTGGAAAAAAGACAAAAACCATTGATTCTTAGTTTTAAAGACAGATATCTTTCTTAAAAAATATTGTAATATAATTTGTTACATTTTTTATTTGATTCATTGTCTATATTTTCTTTCAGGTTTTTGAAAAGTTTGCTTATATAAAAAAATGAAAGAAAATGACAATATCATTACCTGCATTTTCATCTGGACAGCCTGGTGGATGTGGTTCAAATTGGCGTAAATGCTGAAGTAAATCACATCATTATTTGCTTTGCCTCCCCTGGAAACATCCCTCTGCTGATCCTCTGGGGTCAGGACAAGCTTTGAAATCAACAATCACAAAGAAAAGATGCAGCTAGTGGAAGCACCTTCACCTCTTCACTCACTTCACTACGTTTACTAATAATGTTGCTCATGGATGACCAATGACATCTGTTGCAAATGGTTTCCAATTCAGGTCTTTGTTTTCATGCTGAGAGACAATTATTTCTGCTTGAAATGCTTTAATCTTCTGCTGATTTTGGGTAACCTGGGTGGCTGGTCTGTCTACATCACAGTGCAACACCTTCACTTTCAGTTAAGTTATCATTTATCAATATTCAGGTCACATTCATTCATAATTCAGGTTATCTTCTCGTTCGCTTGATCAGATTGTGTAAAAAAAAGCTTTTGAATCACATACATTTTGCAGCATGTGACATCTTTAAAAACAAAACCAAGAAAATAGAAACCAAAACTCAAAAAGAATCAGTGAAACATATTCTGATGAAGAGAGGAAGACAAATTCAGCAACAAATTTTTATTCATCCATTTTCTTAACACACTATATCCCTGTTGAGGTCATGGGGTTGCCAGAGCCTGTCCTGGCTACTGTTGGGTGAAGGTGGGGTACACCCTGGACATGTCGCCAGTCTGTCACAGGGCACACAAGCACACTTAGGGATACTTTACAGTAACCAAATAACCTGTGAGGCATGCATGTTTTTGGACTGGGAGTAAGCTGAAGGGCCTAAAAAAAACCTACACATGCACGGGGAGAACATGCAATGTCCACACAGAAGGGTCCCAGCCGGGATTATAATCAGGCCCTTCTTGTTGTGAGGCACAAGGCCTAACCACTGCACCATGCGATCCACAGCAAAGATTCATGGGTGCTAATCTTTCCATGCCTACATTTCAAAAAACAATTTGAGAAACGAGGAGAAGTGACCAGCCCTCCGGTTCAGACCAGCAGAGTTTCATTTCTGCTTCTTATCTGCCAACTGAAGCAGAAGGAGCTTTTCTCTCTGACAGAAGATACTAAAATACAAATAGTCCTTAAAAACTTGGAAAATCCAGAATGTCAGATTCAGTTAAAATCTGTTTATTGGTGAAAGTCTGAAGCACTGAGAAATAAATATGAAAAACATCAGGTAAGAATGTTTCAAAAGTAAGGACACTTCCTCTTCTGTAATCAGTTCTGTTTTGAAACAATTCAAACTGTTTTCAAGTTAAAGAAAATATATCTTATAATGCAGCTGATGCAAACTCAAAACCTGGAGTTTTCTTCAGTCGCCACTTAAGTGATTGAATATTTTGGATTAAAAATTGTACTGGTTGTGTATGTTTGGTCAAAAACAAAGCCCCCCCCCCCCTCCCCCCAGTTATTTTGGTTACCTTATCTCTTATCTGCATCTGATCTGTTTAGGTTTTAATCTGATTAAATGTCTGTTTTTTTTATTTGCAAGAGGATTGACCATCAAGTGGAACCAGTAGAGCTTCAGCTTTGCTTTCCCGCACCCACTTGGTGTTTTCAGAAGTTGTTGAGTTGAACAACCCTGTGACAGACTGGTGACCTGTCCAGGGTACACCCCGCCTTCACCCAACACTAGCAGCCCTGTCACCCCAAAAGGGATACAGCGGGTTAAGAAAATGGATGGATGGATGGATGGATGGATGGATGGATGGATGGATGGATGGATGGATGGATGGATGGATGGATGCATGGATGGATGGATGCATTGATGGATGGATGGTGAGTTGGGTAAACTCTGTGATAGGGCCCACCCACTGGAATGTCTGAGAGACTCCATCAGCTCATTTATGAGTTTTATCTATGATAACAGGAGTGAACAGGAACAGCTTGTTTGCTCCACTTTGGTCAAGTTTAGGATGAAAGCAAAAAGTAGACACAAGCTGCAGCACTAAACTCTGCATGAAATACCAGCTGAAGTTGAAATCCCAGACACCATAAAAACCTATTCTGTGATTTGTCTTTGGAGCCTTTTGTGTGAAAGGTTGGCTTTGACAAACTAATAAACAGTCCTGTGCTAAAATCCCCCGAAATGAAGAAATCTAACTGAACCAAAGGTTTGTGTTGGAGTAAGCTCTGTCCAGCAGATTCCATATTTACTAAAGTGTTGCTTTTCATTCTAAAAAACCTGAACATACTTTGTTTCTCTATATTGTGTGGAGGCACAGTGGCTTAGGTACAGTGGCTTAGATTCCACCATACTCTGGGCTCTTCATCCATGATGAAGAGCCCAGAGCCTCTTCATCATGAATGAGAAGTGAATGAATAGGAATGTAAGTCAAAGTTAAAGGAGCAAAACTAATCTCTGACAGATCTTCCAGGCAAGTTGAACAAATGTCAATGTGGTCTTCAGAGACCTAATGCTTTTTAAGAAGCATGAAGAACCCATCTGGTCTGCCATTTTGCAGACAAACTTGTTTCATTTGATCTCACTTCCTCTGTTCATGTTTCTGAGCTGCGTGGAAACTTCAGCAGGATCCCCTCTTGAAAGGAGAACCGCTGGTCCTTTCTTTAAAGAGCTACCGCGTCTGATGAGCAGGAGGAACTGGCTCACAATTTACAGAAGACACATTTTCTCAATTATGGCAAAGAATTTGCAATTTTCTGAGCTGTAAACAACAAAATCTTTACTTGGAAAAAATTCTGCATGTCAGTATACCTGGTAGTTAACACTCAGTTCAGCCAGTGAAAACAATGACCCAAAGAAAAGCTGGATTTTAGTATTCCTCAAAAGTTAGAGCTTGTTTAAAGAACCCTTTATATGACAATCATGATAATATCTCTAATCCCTCAAAACCTTTTTGGGCTGAGCTTTGATGGAATTCTCTGGGAGTAGAGAAGCCACCTACTGTATATTTGCTGGTTCAAGAGAGAGTTGAAATTCTACTGTCAGCCCCTTTATGTGAAGCATCAGGCAGATGGAAAGGTTTAGTGACAGAGTCTGATCTTCTGTTTTCATGCTTTGTACGGCGATGGTTTAAGACTGGCCTTAGGCAATCAATCCTAAACAGCCAGAAAATTTGAAATAAATGTATAGTCAAACTGACATCCTTCGTATCTGCAAACAGTTTTTGCACCTCCTTTATGGGCTGTATTTTCTAGGAGCCTGTTTACATTATATTTTCATGAATACATAATTTGGAAAATGCAAAATAAAACATAAGATGAGCATGTGAGTCCAGATTTTGGTTTTTTTTGTAGGATACCATATGTGAGTCACACCTTTCACCTGAAATCCCAATGGTAGAGCTTCCTTAGAAGCATTCGTGTGATTTGATCCTGAAGGTGAGCAGTTCAGTTCACCTGAGAGATCAGGAGGTGCTAAAATCTTCTATAGCAACCATAGGAAGCAAAACAAAGTGCTTGTTTTTTCACATACAGGAAGTGCACCAGAATCAAGAAGTTTGAGTGGGGCAGAAGTGAGAAGTCTGAGTTGACAGCAAATCAAGTGATCCATCCTTGAAGTTTCCTCATCTCTGTTCTGCTGCTCACCTCTGCAGGGCCTCCTTTTCAATATTGTTAATACACATTTTGTCTTTTCAGTGTTTACGTTCCAGTCCACAGGGTTTGGTCATGGCAGCACCAGTGATTCCCCCGGAAGAGTTGGAGGAGCTGAAAGAGGCCTTCGCCAAGATTGGTAAGAGAATTCAACCGAGTTGCTGTCATTTCCGCTTAGCCTCTGATAGGTAGGAGCTGTGGAGAAATGCTGAGGCAGCAGAACCACAAAGCAAATACCGAGCTAACCATTACATTTGAAGATGTGCTTAAGATATGTTTTTGGGGTACAATATTTATGAAGAAAAACCCCTTTCATCCTAAAACGTTAATCATTTTTAAAATGTTTGCTTTGTATTTTGATGACTGATTGATGACTAACGTTCTGAGCATGTCATTTGATGCTAAGAAGCTGTATTGTTCATTCTGTTTCTACTCAGATAGATAGATAGATAGATAGATAGATAGATAGATAGATAGATAGATAGATAGATAGATAGAGTACTTTATTAATCCCGAGGGAACTTGCATATCCATCCGATGCTGTTCAAATACACAAACATTCAATAGAAATTTAAAGTAGTTGAGTAATAAATAGTCATAAAATCATAAAATAGTCACACCCACTAAAAACAGAATAAAAGGAATAAAAATATAAGAGCAATAAAAACAAAATAGAAGAAGTAAAAGCAAAACCATAAAAGTGGTAAAAAGTAGATGCCCGTTTAGTGACTTCTCCTCATGCCCCCTCCCCTCCCAGCAGTATTGAACAGTCTAATTGCACTCGGTGCAAAGGACTTCCTGAGTCTTTCTGTGGAGCATGGCAGAGAGCGAAGGCGGTCGCTGAATGCGCTCCTCTGGTCACTAAAGAGTCCATGTAAGGGATGACCAGTGTTCTTCATGATGCTGTCCAGTTTCCACCAGCTGTCTGTACTCCCCTTCCTCACCCTGTCTGATACATGCCACAATTGCTGTGTCATCCAAGAACTTCTGAAGGTGGCAAGCATCAGAGTTGTAGTGGAAGTCGGTGGTGTAGAGGGTAAAGACGAGAGGTGATAGCACTGTGCCCTGTGGAGCCCCCGTGCTGCCAGTCAGCATGGAGGAACTGCAACTCCCCATTTTGACAAATTGTGGCCTGTTGGTCAGATAGTTCGTTATCCATGACACCAGATGGAAGTTCACAGCAAGGGAGAGGAGCTTCTGCTGGAGAATGAGGGACTGCATTGTATTAAAAGCGCTGGAGAAGTCAAAAAAGAGCATTCTCACAGCACAGCCCCCGGTGTCCAGGTAGGAGAGGGCCCGATGTAGAAGATACAGGACGGCGTCCTCAACTCCTACTTTGGGTTGATAGGCGAACTGGGGAGGGTCCTCATCCCCCCGTACCTGGGGTCTCAGGCGCTGCAAGACCAGCCGCTCCAGCGTCTTCATGACATGAGATGTAAGGGCGACCGGCCTGTAGTCGTTCAGCTCACTGGGGCGACTCTTCTTGGGCACAGGAACTATGCATGATGTTTTCCACAGTGATGGGACCCTCCCAAGCTGCAAGCTCAGATTGTAAACCTGCTGTAGGGATTCTCCCAGTTCTGCAGCACAGGCCTTAAGGAGCCGTGGACTCACTCGGTCTGGGCCAGCTGCCTTCCTGGGGTGGAGTCGTCTCAGTTCCCTGCTCACTTGATCCGCAGTGATGGAAAAGGGCTGATCATCGGGAGTTGGTGACTGAGATGGAGGGGAGGGCAGCAGGAGGGGGAGCAGAAGCAAGATGGTTGGGGAGGACGGTGGGGCACTGCAGAACCGGGGAGCAGGCAACATGGGGAGTAGCCTGGGGGGAGCTGAACCGGTTGAAGAAAATATTGAGTTCATCTGCCCTCTCCTGACTCCCACTTGCCGCACCGCCCTCTTTTTTGCTGCATCCAGTCATGGTCTTCATGGTGTTCCAGACCTCACGCAGGTTGTTGTCCTTCAACGTCTGCTCTAGCTTCCTCCTGTGTGCTTCCTTGGCCTCCCTCATGCAGACTTTTAGTTCCTGTTGGACCCTTCTCCTCTCCTCCCAATCTTTGCTCCTGAAAGCCCTCTTCTTCCTGTTCAGAACTGCCTTAACTTCCCTGGTAACCCAGGGTTTGTTATTTGAGAAACTCCTGACAGTTCTGACAGGCACCACCAAGTCCAAACAGAAGTTCATATAGTCCGTCATGCAGCCCACAGCTCCTTCAATGTCATCTCCATGAGACCCAATCAGTTCACTCCAGTCCGTGCACTCAAAGCAGTCTCTGAGGGCCTCCTCAGCTCCAGCAGACCATCTCCTGACCTGTCTGGTGGTAGCTACCTGCCTCTTCACAAGAGGGGTGTAGCTAGGCTGCAGGTGTATGAGATTGTGGTCCGATTTTCCAAGGGGGGGGGGGGGGGCAGCTGAGTATGCGTCCAGAGTGTTTGCATACAGAAGATCAATAGTTCTGATATTTCGAGTAGGGCAGTCGACATATTGGTGAAAGGTGGGCAGAGTAGTTTCCAGGGATACATGGTTAAAATCACCAGAAATAATCATGAACGCCCCTGGGTGCTTGGACTGCAGTCCTGTGGTTGTGTTGTATATTGTGTCCAGAGCCGCCTGTGCTTCCGCTCTCGGAGGAATGTAAACACAGAGCGCGATGACGTGGGAAAACTCACGTGGGATGTAATAGGGTCTGATGCCCACCGCTAGCAGCTCCAGATTACAGTCGCAGATCACCTTTTTGACGGTCAGATGATTCAGGTGACACCATCGTCTGTTAGCATATAGGATGAGGCCACCCCCCCTGCTCTTCCCGCTGGAGTCTGGGTCGCGGTCTGCTCTCACGGTGGTAAAGCCGGGCAGTTCCACGTTAAAATCCGGCACATAGCTGGTTAGCCATGTCTCGGTGAAGATGAGGAGGCTGCTCTCCATGTAGCAGAGTTGTGTCCTTATCAGTCCAGTCAGCTCGTCTGTCTTGTTGGACAGGGCGTTAACGTTTTCCATAATGACGGAGGGGATGAATGGTTTGAAACGCCGCCGGTTAACCGCTTTAGCCTTCAGCTTCGCCTTGTGTTTACGACCAGTTCGGCATCCTCGGTATTTCCGCCTAAGCTCTGATGGAATAACATGACGGATACCGAGGTTTTTATGTTTCCTGAGCATCAGTAGTTCATTCCTAAAATAAACAATTCTACAAATGCTGGCTTGCATTAGATTTAACAGTCTCAAACGTACAAACATTCACAAACAAAGCAACGGATGTGCAGCCTCGCGCAGGCGCAATGAGTCCAGATACTTATTATTTTAGGACAAATCTTTTGGGGGGAAAAATAGTATTTTTTTAATTTAACCTTTTTAAGTTTGTTTTAGTTTTTAGCATTTAGCTTTTTTAATAGCCATGTGCAAGACAACCAGGCTAAGTTTAGCTTGTTTGTTCAGCTAATTTAGCATATAGGCTTTATAACATGATAAATAACATTTAGTCTTTTATTTCAGTGGTTCTCTGCATTAACATTTAGCATTTACATTAGCGTAATTTATTACTCTTCAGCTAAATTTTCTTTCCATAAAGTTCTGACGTTGTTTTTCTTTTTTCCTTTAATATTTTCCAATCTTAAATATTAATATTCAGCTTTTTACATTAATATTTAGTATTTGGATAAAAAAGGTTTCCAATTGTTTTCAAATGAGCATTTAACATGTATATTAGCAATTTTCAATACTCCTCTGCTATTCTTTTTCCCATAAAGTTGTTGGACTGGTTTTATTTTATTTTTTATAGATTTCACCCTTTATCATTTAGCCTTCTAAAACAGCATTTTTTATTTGGATAGTATTGGATTTCTTATCGTTTTTTACACTAGAATTTTTCACCTATAGTATAGTGTTCTTCAATGTTGTGCTCAGGGGTTTCTAGGCACATGGAGTAACAGAAAATTGAGCATGAAGGCATCACATTTAGGATTAAGTGCACATGTGAGACCTACAGTAATTAAGTGATCTAAAGGAAGGGGAAGGTTCTGAATAACTAAGGCAAATGGGATGAAATACTGTAGTACAAACTAGGAACAAAACAATAAATTAAGGTGAATTTGACATCGTGGTAAGAAGTCAGAGAAGCAAACCCCAAAGATGCTTTTTTAAACAACAAGAGATTTCAACGTTTATTTGCGAAAGTCATCCAAATAAACCCCCCTCTGTCTGAAATGTATGTTCACACATGACATTTTCTCCTTCTCTGGTTAACATGATCACACTAATGTGCACAACAACAGTAAATCCAGACTTGAGGAGGTAAGAAAACCTCTATCAGAGGAGACTGATAATTGAATGTGTGATTAGTAGTCAGAAAGAAAAGACTGGCAGCCTCAGTGCTGCTGTTTCTAAAACACTACCTGTATTTAAAAAAAAGGAAATGTCTCCGTTTCAAAGGTGATTCCTTTGATAGCAATCATCTTTTCTAGCAAATGTTTTGACGGTTTTTAGCGCCTTTTAAGCACAAACTTTACAGCTGATCAAAGTGGAAATAATCCTTAAATTGTCCCTTCCTTATTACAGATTTTATATTTTCATTTCCACATTATTTTGGTGCCATTATTTTTAAATATGACAAATATAAAAATATGATTAAATACAAAACAGATGTGCTTAAATTTTGACAGTGATCTGCACTGTCACTGATGCATGTCTGGACAGAAATGCAAAAAATACATACTTCAATCCACCAGACATTTCTGATTTTTTTTTTTTTTACAGTTCTTTAAAGAACTGGCTGGAGTTACGATTTGACTGTACTCTGCAAATTGAAACACCTTTTGCTCTGTTTTTTTGCCAGATGTGGACAAAAATGGCTTCATCACCAAGGACGAGTTGAACGAGCTCTTCAAGGCGGCTAACTTGGCTCTGCCGGGATACAGAATCCGAGAAATCATCCAGGAGCTGACCAAGACCAGCAATCAGCTAACCTTTGAGGAGTTCACTCACGTGAGTTTCTGGTCAAACCAAGAGTGATTAGCTGCAGAGCATTGGAAAGACAATAACTTATACTTCCTGCACAAACATCAGGTTGTCCATGGACTCAAGAGCACTGAGGTGGCCAAGACCTTCAGGAAAGCCATCAACAAGAAGGAGGGGATCTGCAGCGTGGAGGGAACCTCAAAGCAGTCTGGCACTCAGCATTCCTACTCAGGTAAACGAAAACCTTTGAACAGTGAGAGACTGCAGGGAAAAAGCAGGATTACACATATGTGAGGCATTCATGCTGTAAAGCTTAACGAAGGTGTTCTGATTCTTTCTGCAGAGGAGGAGAAAGTGGCTTTTGTAAACTGGATCAACAAAGCCCTGGAGAAGGATCCTGACTGTAAACATGTTCTTCCCATGGATCCAGACAGCGATGACCTCTTCACTGCCATGGGAGATGGGATTGTCCTGTGGTACTTTCTGCTTTCAAAAAACAAACCAGCAAAATCCAGTTCAGATGTTCCATGTTTGATTTGTTAAAAGAAATTAACATTTTTTTAGTGAAAAGATTGATCAACGAAAAAAACTAGAAAACAGAGCAGGCAGAGAGCATACTGTCAGATCAGAGTTTCATTGCTGGAGAAAGGAAAATCTTTGTGGTTTACTATGTGTGTGTGTGTTAGCCCCAGCTGTTTTTTAGTTTTTTATTTATCGCTCCTTTCAGCAAAATGATCAACCTGTCAGTCCCCGACACCATTGATGAGAGAACCATCAACAAGAAGAAGCTTACACCGTTTACTATCCAGGTCAGGCCAGATTTTCCTCCCTTTCATCACTGTCTGCCGGCACGATCCCCGACACTCAAATGCTCTTCTGGCTGGTCTCACAGGAGAACTTGAATCTGGCTCTGAACTCAGCGTCGGCCATCGGCTGCCATGTGGTGAACATAGGAGCGGAGGACCTGAAGGAGGGCCGGCAGCATCTGATCCTGGGTTTACTGTGGCAGGTTATCAAAATCGGGCTGTTTGCCGACATCGAGCTCAGCCGGAACGAAGGTTTGTTCTCCAGACAACAAGGGAAATCAGTCGTTGTCAACTTGGTGACCTTCTCTGGTCAGTACCAAATTAAGAGGAGAAGTCAGAGTAGGATCCCTGAACCTCTGCTCTCATCATGATGAGGGTGAAAAACTAGATCAACCCAAATTCTTTGAGCACCGACATTATAGAAGAGAATGTGAAGTTACAGTGGTATGAGAAAGTTGTGCACCCCTGATAATTTTCTAGATTTTTCTAAATAAATCAATTATTAATATATTTAATTATAATTATAATTATTATAAATTAAATATATCATATAGCAGATAAACAAAGTGATATTTGAGAAGTGAAATGACGTTTACTGGATTTAAAGAAACTGTGCAATAATTACTTAAACAAAAATAGGCAGGTGCGTAAATTTGGGCCTCCAACAGAAACATGCCATCAATATTTAGTAGATCCTCCTTTTGCAGAAATGACAGCCTCTATTAGCCTCCTATAGCTTTCAATAAGGGCCTGGATTTCTGTTTGAATGTATTTTGGACCATTCCTCTTTGTAAAACATCTCCAGTTCAGTCAGATTTGATGGCTTCCAAGCATGGACAGCCCGCTTTAAATCACACCACAGATTTTCAATAATATTCAGGTTTGGGGACTGAGATGGCCATTCCAGAACATTGTACTTGTTCCTCTGCATTAATGCCTTTGTAGAATTAGAACACTGTTTAGGGTCACTGTCTATTTGAAGTATCCAGTCCCGGCGCAACTTCAACTTTGTCACTGATTCTTGAACATTGTTTGTAAGAATCTGCTGATACTGACTAGAATCCATGCGAGCTGCAACTTCAACCTTTAACAAGATTTCCAGTACCTGCACTGGCCACACAGCCCCATAGCCTGATGGAACCGCAACCAAATTTTACTGTGGGTAGTAAGTGTTTGTCTTGGAATGCTGTGTTCTTTGTTCGCCAAGCATACCGCCCCTTGTTATGTCCAAAAATCACTCCATTTTTGTTCCATCAGTCCACATTACCTTATTCAAAAATGAAGCTGGCTTACCCAAATGTGCTTTAGCATACCTCAAGCAACTCTGTTTGTGGCATGTGCGCACATGTACGCATGTGTCCATGCTCGGAAGCCATCAAATCTGACTGAACTGGAGATGTTTTGCATAGAGGAATGGTCCAAGATACCTTCAACCAGAATCCAGGCCCTTATTGGAAGCTATAGGAAGCGATAGGAGCCTGTCATTTCTGCAAAAGGAGGATCTACGAAATATTGATGGCATGTTTCTGTTGGGGTGCCCAAAGGAAGGACAGAATGAAAAATCTAGTGAAATGTAACAGGAGCAGACGTTAATGTGTCCCAAACAAGCAGTTCTGGGCAAAAAAGAAAGTTCTCCAAAGGTTCCAGGTCTTAACTGGTTTTAACTCCCGATCAGCAACAGGAGGGAAAATAAAGCAAATGTGGATTTTTTTTACACTGCTGAGAGTTTGAACACCCGAATGGGTCAGAACTCTTTAGGAACAAGTTCATAAACATCACTAAAAAATACCATGTTTCTGAGGAGGGACCATGTTAGAGTCTGCCTCCTCTGGATGACATAAAACTGCTTTGAGAAAAAGTTTATTTTCTGTAAGAAAACACATAGTCGTCAGTTAGCAAATCTTGACAGAAATCCTCAAAGTTTATGTTTTTTAATTAACCAAAAATCATTAAAAAAAATCTTAAAACCTGGTTTATTGCTTTTCATTTATGAAAACTTTGAATGATCAGGGTGACATCTTAAAGTGTATGTGTTTGTGTGTATGTGTGTGTAGCTCTGATTGCTCTGCTGCGAGATGGCGAGAGTCTGGAGGATCTGATGAAACTGTCCCCTGAGGAGCTCCTGCTGCGTTGGGCCAACTATCACCTGGAGGAGGCCGGCTGTGGAAAGATCAATAACTTCAGCTCTGACATCAAGGTGATCACATCCTATTTGCCTGACTTTAAAATCCATCAGTCTGTGCGCTGTCCCTGAGCAACAGTCCTACGTGACCTCATGATAGTAATGATATGAAACACTTAGTGTAGTTTTTAAATGTAAACATCTACTGAGCTCCATCTGACATCACTCGTGCTTTCGAGCTAACGTTTCTCCATTTTTGAGTTTGTATCATTTTGTGTTGATGTAGTTGAAGAAAAGCCAAAAAGCATAGCCTCTAAAGTATCTTCTTCTCATTGAGCAGTAGTGACTTCGAACTGGTGGAAAGCAAAAGGTTAAAATATTAAACTTTAAAGTCTGTATTTGGGTTAAGATGTTCATTAGAATCTTCCAAAAAGTGTCTTTGTTTAGAATTAATAAGCATTTCTGTCCCTTCCAGCGACCACAGTGCTGTTTGTGTCAATGTAATGACTTTTATTCAAACCAGTATCAGTGTTGATTCTTAAGAACTACTCAAAGGGTTAAAAGCTGAGCTGAGGTGAATGCTGGTGGGGTTTGGCTGCTAAATCTTTTCAACTTTCAGAATTTAGAGACTTTTTTTTCTTTGTGATGAGTTCAACGCTGTGCTTCCCCATCCAGAATCATATCAACAGCCATTTAAGGAAAATTTGATGATTTGAAAGGGTGCAAATTCTCCCCCCCCCTCTCTTTTTCCAGGACTCCAAAGCATATTACAACCTGCTAAACCAAGTGGCACCTAAAGGAGATGAGGAAGGAATTGCAGCCATCATCGTGGACATGTCAGGAATCAGGGTGAGATCAGGAAAACCTTTGTTTTCCTGTTTCTGTGAGCTTTCTAGAGATTTCTGAAAGTGTGAGCTTCAACCAGCAGTCATTTAGAGGAGCATGCTCCTGAACATCAACTTCACATGTCTGCAGGAGAAAGAGGACCTAAAGAGGGCCGAGTGCATGCTGGACCAGGCTGACCGGCTCAGCTGCAGGCAGTTTGTCATGCCGGCTGATGTCGTCCGTGGAAACCCAAAGCTCAACTTGGCTTTTGTTGCCAACCTGTTCAATAAGTACCCGGCTCTGAAGAAGCCAGAGAACCAGGACATCGACTGGAGTTCCATTGAAGGCCGGTTCATTGTCTTGTTTTCTTTCCAAACCAGAGATCAAAACCTCCCTGGTGTTTGGACCAGGCTATTTCCTGGTTTTAAGGAAGTGACTCTGTTTTACAGGTGAAACCAGGGAGGAGAGGACCTTTAGGAACTGGATGAACTCTCTAGGTGTGAATCCCCGGGTGAACCACCTTTACGCGTGAGAAAGCTTCTTCTCCTGTGGTTGACGTTCATTTGTTGACACTGAGCTTCTCAGGCACTGTTAATGCTGTGTGTTACAGAGACATTGATGACGCCCTGGTGATCTTCCAGCTCTATGAAAAGATTAAGGTTCCTGTGAACTGGGACAGGGTCAACAAGCCCCCATACCCCAAACTGGGCAGCAACATGAAGAAGGTGTGTCATCTGAGTGTGAAGTTAGCATCAGGAGGTTTACAAGAGGAGCTGACCTGTTGTTCTGTTGCCCAGCTGGAGAACTGCAACTACGCGGTGGAGCTGGGCAAAAATGAGGCCAAGTTCTCTCTGGTCGGCATTGCTGGTCAGGACCTGAACGCAGGGAATCGAACCCTTACCCTTGCTCTACTCTGGCAGCTCATGAGGAGGTAAAAGAAGTTCTGGATGTTGAAAGTTTTTTTTTTATCAGTCCCCCACTGAGATGACAAACATCAGACCTTGGTCACCGTGTTTGAAGAACAACAACGCGTTTTGTCTGCTGCGATCCCGACTCAGCTGTTTAACGTTACATAACTTTGTTTCCATTGGCTCTAAAATAATATCTACTCCATCAAAATCTATTTTCCTGATATTTGAGAACATCATTTTTCTGTTAAAACCCTTTGTCTCAGCCACCCTCCTGTTGTGTGTTTGTCGGATCTTCAGGTACACTCTGAACATCCTGGAGGACCTCGGTGACGGACAGAAGGTGACAGATGACACGATTGTGTCCTGGGTCAACGACGCGCTCACGCATGCAGAAAAGAACACCATCTCCAGCTTTAAGGTAAAACCAGCCTGCAGGGTAGAGAGGAGTCACACATTTGATTTGAATGTGATCTAAATGCAGGTTATTTACAAAGTTCCAATTCATAACTAAGCTTGTGTGAAAACAACAAAAAGAACAATCTTCAGATTAACAGATTTATTGTTTACAAATTGTATTTTAGTTCAGTTTAAAAGATAACTTGTTATAAAGACAACATGAATGAAATGCAAAAACATGAATGTTCTATTAACCGTTAAAGTGGGAGAGGATGACTTTGTGTTCATCAGACAGTAAAATCTATTTAACTGCTAAAGGTTTTCATCAAAGCTTCACTTCTGGGATCTCAAATGTGTTTCAGTTCTACTAAAATTCTCCAAAACCTTTCAATTTTTGATTAACTGTCAGAAACTAGGTTCTAGAAAACTACACAGGTTTTTTTTTATCCAAGCTAAAATCAGTATAATGATTCTTAAAAGACCACTGGGAAAATTGTGACAATAGATGATCAGAGGGGGACTTTAAATGTGATGAAAGTGATAAATAAGTAAAACGTTTTTACTAGTAAAGATTTTACAGACTTGATCAAGAACACGAACTTTTTGTCTGTTTGTGTGTGTGTTGTCGGGCTGCAGAGCGACCAGCATTTTATTGACTGACCAGCTGCAGAACAAACAGCTGCAGTCAAAAAAATGACCAGGAATAAAAAGGTTTTGAATTGAGTCAGTTTGTTGAGGACCAGGAACTTTCTCCTAACTCCGTGATTTCTCCTTCTTTACTGAAGTCTTAGCTAAAACCTCCGATTTCTGATGTTCTCTATGTCTCTAACATTCTTCTAAAGAACACTAAAGTTTTAAGAAGTACCTTATTTTCTGGACTATGAGTCGCTGCGGAGTATAAGTCGCACCAGGCCAAAAATGCATTATAAAGTAGAAAAAATACAGATAAGTCGCTTTTTGACGGGAAATTTATTTGACAAAATCTGAGACCAAGAACTAATGAGTTCCACAACCTCATATGACACAATCATAGCAAACTGTTTATCTCATAATTTCACAGTAATTCTTTCTCATGCATACTTATTTCTTTATTCCTTTCATGAAGCATCATTGGCCAACTAATACTCTGTTTTCATCCTGTATTTATAGAATGTATTCATTTTTATTGCATTTCTGAATCTATGAAATCATTGGAAAATAGAATATTATGTTGTTAGCTTTCAAGATCTTATTGTATAAAAAAGTTTGCTGATTCTCTGAGTCACTTAACATACTCTTAACACCTAACATACCTCATACATCAAATTGACCCAGGACCATCTCTGTTCCTCACAAATGAACATAACAGGAGGGTTAACAATGTATTTATTTCAATTTAGTTCTAATATAAGTCGCTGCGGAGTATAAGTCGCACCCCTTGCCAAACTATGAAAAAAAGGGGCGACTTATAGTCCGGAAAATACGGACTATACGGATAATATTTATTCATCTGGACCTTTGTGCAGGACATGTCTATCAGCAGCAGCATGCCGGTTCTGGACCTGATCGATGCCATCCAGCCCGGATCCATCCGATATGACCTGGTGAAGGCAGAAGACCTGACGGAGGAGGAGAAACTCAACAACGCGAAGTACACCACATACCATAGTGTGGACCCCTGGTTTGGTTTATGAGATCGTCACACCTGAAAGTCTGCTTTTGTTGCAGGTATGCCATTTCCATGGCCAGGAAGATCGGCGCGCGGGTCTACGCCCTGCCTGAAGACCTGGTGGAGGTCAAGCCGAAGATGGTGATGACGGTTTTCGCCTGCCTCATGGCTCGCGGCATGAAGAGAGCCTAAAACCTGACTCAGCAACCTCCCACTCATGACCCAGAAGATCCAGAATCTGAAAGCAGACCAAGCTGTTTGTCTGTAACCATAGTTACAGACAAACAGCTGGATTCCCTCTTTGATGTCTGTTCCAGGCCTTTTAAAAGAATGATAAAGAACAGAAGTGTTATTAAGATGCTGTAGTTCAACTTTGAAAAGAACAAAACAGAAAAGTGAATTTCAAAGAAGTTTAGCCATAAAATCCGGGTGATCTAGAAGCTCCTTTTCACCTGAAAAAAACCCAGAATGTTCCCTTAAAAACTGTTTAAGAATGAGGACTCTGATTTGGCAAACACAAAATTCAATCTTTTGTTGAAGGTCTGGCCTTTGAAAATATCAGATTCTCTCTGGGCCTCTGATCAGTCTGATTCTAAACCAGCTTCTGGCACCATTTTGGTTTGAAACCTACAGCACTGAAGCCGCTTCTTTTTTTTGCAAAAATGAAACATTTGTCTCTTCGGTCCACTGTTTCTGATTTAGAAACACGTTTCAGATGCTTAACAGACATGAATTCACAGTTTTTATTAAAACTATTTCTGAAGTGGACCTGTGTAGTCTGATTTGTTTTCAGATTTTTACTCATTTTAACCCTTGTGCTATGCTATGACCCCACCCTTACATTGACGTGTTATCCCTACCATGACAAAGGTCGGTAAAGATGAAGAGGATTTCATGTAATCCATGGACACCAGTGAAGATCACAAATCATTGAAGAAAAAAGGTTCCGCACACTGTCTTGTGGGATCTAAATGACCCAACTTCCAATGTCAAAGTGCCTAGGATAGCACAAGGGTTAACTCAAGAATCAGACAGGAATAGATGACGCGAAGGGCTGGAAGTTGCTTCTGTGACGTTCATTTCTGATTGTGCACACATCGTTGGTCACTTACAAAATAAATATATATTAAATCAATCATCAGTACTTCAATCTTCAAATTTTCAGTTTTAAATTATTTTTTACAAATAGCGGCCTATGTGATACACATTGTCATAGTAACGCCTGCAGAGCCTACAACGACCTCACTCTGCTGCAGTGGAGCAAGTCGTCTTTATGCTGAATGTCATGTTAAATGACACAAAGCATCATTTCAGAGGGAAAGTTCACATCTCTGTCCAGGTGAAAAACAAAGGTTTGTTTCAAAGAAACAAAATCCAAACTCCTTGTGTTTCGCCTCCTCCTTTTTAGGTTCTCTTCTTCAAAATGATTCACATAACAGGTGAGAGGAAACTATCAAATCCCTCCTATCTTTTACTGTCTTGCTGTGTGATGTAGAATGACTTCTGTCCATCCATCATGGTCCACGTTTCTGTTGTTCTGGTTCCCAACTGAGCAGAATGATACAGCACATTCAGGTTGTGTGACCAGAACCTCTGTGTCCATTACCACTGTATTAGAATGGAAAGTCTGCAGCCAATCAGAAGTGAGTATACACCAGGACCATGGTATCAATGAGAATGTAATTACTGGGACAAACATTTTTCAGGAATTGAATCATCCAAGAAAGCTTTTTCTTTTTCAGACCTTTGCATGGGCGGGAAAGAAACATCCATCTGTCATAGGAACAGGGTTACTAGTTAATGAAAAGACCACATCTTACTCCTCCTGGGCGGGGATGGCTGGCCCCTGCCTTGCTTTCTTCTGGACCAACCGTGGGCCGGGTGGGTGGCTGCCTGGCGCGCGGGGCAGGTCTCCCTTGGGGGGTCCTGGCTCGTACCTGGGGTTGGGGTGGAGGGATGCCCAGAACTCCTGGGTGGTGGTGGGGTGCTCATCTGGGGCTGTGGGCGCTCTTCTGGGGCGGGGCCCCGCGTTGGGGGGCTGCTCTCCTGGTTGGGCTGGAGCTTACACTCTCTGTCCCACTAGAAAGTGCACTGAACCTTTTTTCTTCAATGATTTGTGAACCTCACTGGTGTCCATGGATTACATGAAATCGTCTTCATCTTTATCCACCTTTGTCATGGTAGGGAGAACACGTCAATGTAAGGGTGGGGTCGTAGGATAATACAAGGGTTATTGTGTACATGTTGACATTTTTGGAGCCAACGGGTATGCTTGTGACACTTGGGGGTGTTTGTGGACATGCCGTGCCCTTATAGACTTGTATTACATCTGAACCTCACTGTAATTATTATAAACATCCAGCAACTTGTTGCTTTTTGCTGCTTCATGGTTTTAACCCCTCCCCCCTCTAACATCCCTCTCTCTTCTTCCCTCCTTTCCTTTTCCACAAGGTCCAAACGAAAAAGATATTCAAATATGATTAAAATGAATAAAGTTTGGCGTCGATTACAAAAGGGGTTTATTCAGACATTCCTCTGGTTTGTCTGAAGATTCATAACCCCTGTTGTTAAAATAAAACATGTCCAACACAAGAGGCCTCCAGCTCTCATCTGTCTGCCTAGCTGTTGGACAGGACAAGTTAAAAAAAAAAGCCACATCTTCATTTGGATGAAAGTTTGATGTCACGTTTAAGCTCTTATTCAGTTTTTGTTGGGAAATTGGACCAGTTTCCATCATTTTGAGTCTGCAAAACCTAGTGGTTATTTGGTGAACTGACCTTACTGTCATTTTCTGCTCACAGACTGTATGTCGTTGCTGCCCCTAGATAGGGATTAGGGAAGAACAGTCTGTCTTTTTGTCATCCTAAAATCTGAGTTTTTTTATTTCCACATCTGAAACCCTTTTTAAATTATTTAAGCATTTGCAGCAAAACTTTACCCTCAACATTTTTCAAAGCTAGAAAACTGGTAGCAAAAGAAAACTTGTCAGAACTTGTGTCACGCTTTGCAAACATACAACTCTGCACACAAAAACCAAACACTCAACAATTTTATGGAGACAAAATAAGGAGTAAAACACTTTTCAGTGTGAGCTCCAGTAAATCTGCCGAAGCGATAGCAGCTTATGGAATTTCTGCAGCTTTGACTTAATGCAACATTTGATCACTCAGGAAATGACATAAAAAATAATACAAACTCGAGGGTTTAATAAAGAAAAAACTGATGAGTCAGTGACAAAGATCCTCAGCAGAGCTGCATATTTACAGCACGTCCTCTCATGACTGAGCTGTACGGCTCCCTGCTCATTTGATTGGCTTGGCCTCGGCCGGGTTCTCCCCAGTGTCCAGGGTCTTCAGAAGGCGGAAGAGGCCGGCCGCTTCACGGATGCGGCTGAACTCTATGCAGAAGGCCTGCACCTCGATGAACAGGTCCTGGACGTTGATGATCTTGTTTCGGATCAGCGACTGCAGGAAGACGCACACCAGCCGGACCAGGCGGTTCTGCAAGAATCAAGCGGGTTTTTATTCCAGAGGAAAACTCTTGAGCTCTCTTTAGCAGTTAACAGTTCCAAGAAGGCGTGTTGACCTGCATGTATTTGTCTTTGATCTGCTCACACGTGGAGATGCAGTTGGAGATGTAGAGGTGGATGAACTCTGGAGGCAGATCCACAGCTGTGGTTAACCTGACGGAGGAGAGCAAACAACTCCATCACTTCCAAACTACAGAAACAGCACCAAACTGGAACCCAACTGGAGATTCGTTAACAGGTCTGAATACAGCCAAAGCCCCGCCCCCACCTGTTTACCACCTCCATGGAGTGCAGCGACATGTCCATGTTGACGAGCACTGAGAAATACTCTGTGATCTGGCTGCTCTGCATCAGTTTTAGCAGCATCTCGATGGCCACCAGTGGGTTGTTCTCCACCAGCTCAGGCAGCTTCACCGGCGTCAGGCCGATGTGATACACCAGCTTTGGGTCTTTCTCCAACTCAGCCAGCAGCTGCACACACGGCAAAGTCAATACAGAGGAGTGACAGCGGTGCACAGCAGTAGGAGTCAACGCCTCCACAAGACATAATTTGACTTTTAGGGAACGGGCGATAACGTTTTTGAGTGAAGGGAAAAATAAAGGTTGATTTTTTTTGAAGACCACCAGAAAACTAATCCAGGAAGACAAAGGTTAAAAAAGAAACAAATACTTTTCCCACAAATTGTGTTTTTGTTTTGATAAATCTTGATTTAAAAATGAAAAAAGAGCAGATCTGAAGTTAAGTTTTTGTTTCTTTGCAAAGAACAGGAGTTCCTATTTTAAATAAAGTTTTTATTTTAACCCTGACTTTGCCTTTGTTTAAACCAAACATGTTGCTGATCAGCATCAGACCTACCTGCGACTGCTGCTGAGCCGACAGCGGGCTCTTGAAGGCCTTGGCCATGATGCGTTTGATCTCCACGCCGGTGCTGTTCTTCACACACATTGACCGATCCCACTGGATGCAGTGGTCCGGCTCGGTGGGGTTCAGCCACGCCAGCTCATCCTCGCATGTGTGGAGCGGAGGCGCCGGCCGGATGAACTCGGGTCGAAAATGACCTGCGAGGGTTTTGAGAAACTGGTACTTACCATGCCTCATAGCAACACCTTCAGACAGACGGCCTTTGAACAAAGTCTAAATACTTTAATATACAATTACTGAAAAATGACATAACTTCAGCACAAACTTTCTAGACAGTCACTCAAACAAACACTTTTTTTAAAAAAGTATCAGTTAAAGATCAATCGCACTCAACAGATCAGGTCGGCGCCGATCAACCTGTAACCGTGAGTTTTTGCTGAGGAGACGGCTACCATCTTTTCTGAGGAGATTCCTTCTTTCTTCCACAGATGTGATCACAGCTGGTGCGGAAAAAAAACACTTACTCTCCAGAGGAGGACGCAGCCCTGTGACCAGAGACTCAATGATCTGATTGGCCACAGAGCTGTCGAAGCCTGAGTTGGAGGAGTCTGGATCGGGGTCGTTGAGGATGCTGGGGAAGCTGGCTTTGCTCTGGGTGGGCAGCTCTGACTGGCGCTCTGCAAAAAGAGGGCTGGGATTGACGGCGTCTTCACCTGTGATGAGATGTTTCCTCACAACCTTCACTGACCTGCTAAAGGAAGCTGCAGCCCGCTGATGTCTATAGATGGGGGCATGTTGCTCACGTCCATGCAGGACACCTGTCTGGGGGTCTTTTTGAAGAGGTCTCTGGGCGGAGCCAGCATCAGCTGGGACAGGAAGAACTTCTCCGGCTGCGTGATGGGAGGAAGGAAGCCTGGACCCAACGAAACAGAGACTGACTGAGCGGCTGCGGTTCTGATGAGACGTCGGGCTAAAAGTGAAAGGAAGCGGCCCTACCGGACAGGGCTTTCTCCTGCTCATCCCCGGAAGGTGCTGGGTTTAGCAGGTGCGCGAACACGGCGGCGAACGGGTTCGCGGCCAACGGCTCGGTTCGGTACATCTCCCAGAGCAGATAGAGGGCGGTGAGCCGCTGCGGAGAGCTGGGCAGCAGGTCTGGCTGCTGCAGCAGCATGACCAGAACCGAACCCACCTTGAAGTGGTCCGCCTTCCCAAAGTAATGATGGAAATGAGTGGAGAGGGTCTCGAAGCTGTTGTTGCAGGCCTCATCCGAGATTATGCTCAGCAGGTTGGACAGTTCCTTTGGAGCCAGAGTCATCGTTTCCCCGCCACGTTTCGATCGGATGCAGAGATTGACCGGGGTCCCTGATAAACAAGTCTTTCTGTATAACTATAGCGGCGCTCTTACCCGCTTATTCATCTTTGAAGACGCAGAGTGGAGGACGGTGGCCCAGAAGTCATCTCGATTGAGATCCTATAGCGCGGTTAGCATCAAGTTAGCCTAGCTTAAAAAGAAGCTACAAAACCTGGAAACTCGTCAAAAACATCAATCATCTTTTTAAAAATAATTATCCAAATAGATTAAATGAACGTATAACTTATCAATCGAACCAAAGAGTTACAAAAGATAATATTTCCAGGACTGAGAAAGAAATAAGACCCTGAATGGGATAGTGCTGCAAGCCATTAGCTTGAAGTTTTTTTAGTCGTATTTTCCGGTGAACTGAATCTTGGGTGATGTAGTTTTCTGTTATTTTCTCTCCAGTCCAGCAGGTGGAAGTGGTATAGGAATTATTCCTACCAAATAATCGTTCACATTTGTTTTATTTAAATAGATAGATAGAGAGTTAGTTAAGAGAAGGTAGAGATAGCAGTACTCTGCCTTTTAGGCTCAGGTAAGAGACCTAAGTTAAATCCCATTAGTTAAAAACGTTTTCTAGTTTTCTCGGGACTGAAATTTGAAGAAGTTCTCTTATGTTCGTTTTAGGTAATGGTAATCCCTAGGTATGTTACACAGTGTTAGAGTACAATGTCTGTCACTATAGACGATCTTTGTTTGATCACGTTATTACGTAAGAATGCGCCAATGTTTTTACGTGCAGTTGAAAATAAAAAGGAAGGCGCAACCTCTCATCATAGTGAAGACGAAGTGAGTGGGGGGGCTGCACTTCAGGTTCAGAGTGAAATGTCTCCTGTGTCCATTATTTAAGAGTTAAGAAGCAAACACGGTTGTGTATAACAGGGACGTCTTTAACGGCTTTGGCGTCGGTAGAGAGTTCTCGAGCGGCAAGACAAGAGAGACAACTGCTGCTGCTGGAGAGCCAACACACAGTTTCCATCATTTTTGTTGATGGTAATCCCTAGGTATGTTACAGGTATGTTGTTGTGGCTTTATATGATGTTGCTCCGAGTTACCTTAGCGTGGGTGCTATCAGCGGGTCTCTTAATTAGGACAGACGACAGGGACACAGCTTTCGGTGCAAGAGCATTTTACATGTACTTTACTCTCAAACTCCTCATGGCATATACAGGCCGACAGCACCATCTATTGGTGGCGGTGGTTATTACTGCTGTCTATCACAATATACCACATCCCTCTTTTCCCAAGACATGTTAGTCATAACATCTTCAACAGTTGTTTAAACACAAAAGCACCCTCTAAATAATTTGAACATTAGACGGTCTTATGCTCTTAACATAAAGGCTAGGCAAATTCAGATTGTAAACAACCTTACATTTAACAATGTGCATCTTAGTGCAGTAGTCTGAAACTTCGGCATACAAACATTTAACTTATTTCTTAAAATGTTTCAAAAGGAACATACTCTTTTCTTTTACGTAACCATTAAACAAATCAAAGCAACAGTATGAACACAAAACTGTCACAATAACTAGTCTCTGTATCTGGCAGGACGTATGACTGCTCGACCACTGCGTGTGAAGTACGGTGCTGTGTTTTCCATACTCTCAGAAGATGATTTCTGTGGGGAATCACATGCTGGTAGATCAACTGACTCTGGGTTTTGAGAGAATAGTCCATCCGAGTCCAAATTCAGAGTTGTGTCCTTAAACAAACTTGAGTGTGTTTTCCTCAGATGCCTTCTGTTCCTCCTGAGAGTATTACCTGATGGTGTTCGCACGGTGTAGGAGCGTGGTTCCTCTCTTTGATGAACAATGACTGCAGGCTCCCAACACATGGCTGAGTTTGCACTTATACAGTGTCTGGGGAGATAGAACAGGTAGTGGTCTTGCACGCTTGTCAAAGTGTAACTTTTGCTTTGATTGCATGTCTCGTAGTTTTTCTGGGATGTTTATCCTCTGGAATTGACTGTCTCAACACATTACTAGAACATGGCAGGGTGCTGCGCAGGACTCGTCCCATCAACATTTGTGCGGGTGACAAGTTCAATCCAGTAACTGGAGTGTTTCTCAGTGATAACATCACTAGATGTGGATCAGTGCCGGTCTGGATTGCTTTCTTTAGTGCATGTTTGACAGTCTTAATGGCTCGCTCCGCCATTCCGTTTGAAGAGGGAAAACCAGGGCTGGAATGAGTGAGCTTAATCTCCCAAGCATCTGCGAATGATTTCATCTCATAGCTGGCAGATGGAACATGGTAGCTCACTATTTCTTTAGGAATCCGTGTCTTGCAAACACTGATTTCATCTTTTGAATGACAGAGTAAGCTGTTTTGTCTGGTAAGTTGAGAACCTCCGAATTATTTGGTCAAATAATCAGTGCTGTAGATACGGCTGACCCTCCAGCTCGAAAATATCTGCTCCAATTTTCACCCACGGCAGCTCTGGAATCATATGTGGAACAAGTGGCTCCGCCTGGTTCTTTGGTTGCATTTGCTGGCACTGTTCACATTTTTGAATCATAGTCTCTATATCACTGGACATACCAGGCCAGTATAGCACTTTTCTTGCCTTAGCTTTCGTGCGCTGTATACCTTGGTGAGCCATGTGCAGTTTTCAGGAACAGTTTTGTCGGAGTTCTGGTATCACGATCTTGTCTCCTACAAGCTATATACAGCTGTGAATGCTGATGTTGTGTCGCATGGGCCAATAGCAATATAGTGCGCTGTCTAAACTTTTACGTTTAGCTGGCCACCCATGAATGTGTTTTTCACACACTGCTTGTAGTTCACTGTCTGTTGCAACTGCTGTTCTCAGTCTATTGAGTGTGTCTTCACTCAGTGCCTCTGTGGCCTCTAATGCATACATATCTCTCATCACAGCCATTTTTTCACTTGTGGCAGTCATCCCTACTTTTAGTTTGCTGCTTGTACGAAGGCATCGGCTATGAACATGTGTTTTCGGGCGACATGTGACAGTGAGTTCATACCTTTGCAGCTGTAACAGCATTCCTTGCAATCTGGCTGGTGCTTTGGACAGCGGTTTGCGCATGATCGCTTCAAGAGGCTTGTGATCAGACTGCGGACAGTCACTGGTCTTCCATAGACATACTGGTGGAATCTTTTGGTAGCAAACACAATGGCAAGCAGCTCTTTTTCAATTTGGGCGTATCTCTTTTCTGTGTCCGTGAGTGCTCGTGACGCATAACATACAGGTTGTCCATCCTGTATGAGCCTTGCTTACCCAGTCCATCTTTTGAAGGGGTCTGCCCCAGCAAGTCCAAAGATTTAGTTTGGTCATGGGAATCTCAGGCTGGAGCTTGAGTTGAGCGCCGTCTTCAGTGTGCTTAACCCAGCTGTGTGGTATGGTTGCCACTGCCACACAGTGTCCTTTTTTAGTAACTGCCTCAAAGGTGCAATGGCAGGCCTTCATTTGAGATGTGCTGTACTTAAGGAATTACCATTCCCAGAAGACGCTGGAGACTTTGTTTATCCTCTGGAGTTGGCATGTCAATAATGGCTTTAATCTTTATGTCGTCTGCTTTCTGGCCTGCTGCAGTTATGATGTGACCCATGTATTTCACTGTGTCTACTTTGAATTGAATTTTGTCCTTGTTAAACTTCACATTTGCTGTTTTGCTCTCTCCATTACTTTTAGCAGGATTTCATCATGCTCGCGCTCTGAAGTTGCTGCTATGATCATGTCATCTGCGATGATAAATACACCAGGGATGTCACCAAAAGTCTCACAGTTCTTTTGTTGAAAAACCTCTTCTAACCCGGGCACCAATGTAAATGGGGGCGGAGGAAACGAACCGGCCCCAAGGTGTGTTAAAGGTGCAGAGCTTAGAAGATGGCACCAGTCAGTTTGATCTGCCAGTAACCATCTTTTTTCATCAGAATGGGTGAATATTGATTTACTCCTGCCAGTTTACTCTGAACATCCTGTGTGTGGGGATAGAATAGTGCTGGCAGTTTTACTAGCAGTTAAGGTCACAAGGGTCCAAACACCCTTAGTGTTCCATTCTTTCTGTGTTTAACCAGACTATTTACTTAATCTGTGGGCTCCTTGACTGCTTTATTACATTTCTGTCTTGTAAGTCTTTCAGTGTCTTTTTAGTGGCTCCGTATGGATGAGTGGAACATTTCCGTGCATGAATCACAGGTGTGACGTTTGGGTCTATGTGGCCATGTGGTGAACTCAGGAAACTCACCCAAGCCTTTGAAGACCTCTGCGTACTTCTCAATGAGCTCTTCCTTGGTTGCTGGTGGTTTGGTTGGCTGTGGAGACTTTGCTGCTGCGATAGTCTCAATTCGTTTCACCAGGTGCAGCTGTTCACAAGCTCTTCCAACTAGGATCGACTTATCTGCATGGCTAGACACCAGAAGTCACCCACAGCTTTACACTTCCTTGGTTCACATTCAAGAGAAACTTCACCATCTGGGTGTGTCGCGGGTTCACAAAAGCTATGAGGACAGTCTTTGTGGGCTGTAATTGAGGAGCACCAGGTAGCTTTGCATAAACTGACTTGGGCAGTACATTTGCATCCGCACCTGTGTCAAGTTTGAAAGTAACTTGCATGCCTTCAATGTTCCACAGTTTCATTCAACTACCATCCCTATGTCACCATATCCATTCCACGCACCATGCCTATGTATAATGAGTCAACTTCAGTCTCAATGTTGTTCATGTTTTCTTAGGAAGTAGCCTTTCTCTTGCATTTGTTCTGCATACCTTGGAAAAGTGATTATTTTTTCCACACTTGTGACACGTTGCTCCATAAGCTGGACAATGTCGAGGCTCGTGCTTATTACCACATTTGGTGCAAACCACTTGCTTGTTGCTGCTCGTTCTGTGTTTGTCATGTACTGATTTATTGTGTCCTTGAGCTTTCTTCAACGTATCCACTGCTGTGTCGTGGGTGACAGGTGTTGACTGCATGACCTGGATCTGTGCTTTAGCCTCTGTGATCTGCATATTTCTAATGCTTTTAAGAAAAGTGAGGTCATTCTCCAGAAACGATCTCTCTTCAGTCTGGTGTCATTTATGCTGAACACCAATTTATCCCTGATCATGCCTTCCTCATCAACTCCAAACTCACAATTTTTGCTTTTTGGCCAGACTCTGTGACATATCTGTCCACTGATATTCCCTGACATCATTGGGTGTGACCAGAACTGATGGCGCTCAAATACAACATTCTTTTGTGGGCTACAGTAGTCTTTGAATGCTTTCAGAATGTCCTCCATTGTAAGTGCGTCTCCGGCTGGGTAATAGCAAGTGTGTTGTACACTTCTAAAGCTTCATCGCCGATGGTGTGAAGAAGAATGGCTATTTTAACCTTTTCATCTTTCTCCAACGCACTTTTCTGCTGTCATGTACAACTGGAATCTTTGTTCCCCACCTGCGCCAAGTTTTCTGACAGATTGCCGGTGGCAACGGCGATGGCGGTTTGAACTGCTCCATCATTTTCCTTGGCGGTGAATTATGTTAATTTAAGCTAGCTCACCTGCGTGGCTTCGTGCAGTCTCCCTCTCCTGACAGCTTGCACTTCTGACACCATGTTGTGACATATGATCGAGTTGCCTTAAGCGTAAGATTGCTATCAGCCAGGTCTCTTGAGTGGGACAGGCGACAGGGACACAGCTTTGATTGCAAGAGCATTTTACATGTACTTACTCTCAAACTCCTCATGGCATATATACAGACAAACAGCACCATCTATTGGTGGCGGCAGTGGTTATTACTGCTGTCCTATCACAATATACCACATATGTGATGGGAATTTTATATATGGATCCCATTTGTCGAATTTTGATGAGTAGTTCTTCACATTTTGATGTTAAAGATGAAGTGCAGGGCCATTAAATATTTTTACTAGATTTGGGGCTCCAGGAATTTGACTGCCATCTTTAAAAAATGTTAATATCATCATCTGTATCTAGACGATCAAAAACAAGCCAGTATATGGCTAATATGTGACTTTTGTTTGGATTTTTCTCTCCAAGGATCTTTTAATCAGTGTTTCAACCAGTGTGCAGTAACACTAGTGCATGTCTCGTCAGGAGATGGTCAAGTGTGCCGTGGGAAATTGCCCTCATTAACTGATATAAAACATTTCCCATCTCCAGGATTTCAGCTCTCTGTTCATCCAAACAGGCCCTGATAAAACACTGAGGAGTTAGGAATGTAAAAGATCGTAAAATACTTTTTCTTTGTGTTTATTTTATTTTATTAAAGATATTCTGATAAGAATGACTGTACCGCGATTCAGCTGCAGCTCCCGCTGTATTTTGAAGAATCACGCCCTTTAACTGTCTCCACCAGTATTCTTGGGGAGCTTAATCACATGTCATCAGTCTGACCAATCAGAAGTGGTTAAGTCTTCTTCCTTGTCGATTTAAGCTCGTAAAATGTCGCTCAGTTCTAACAAAAATACCAGCTAAAGCTCGTCCTTTATGATTGTAACTTCCCACAGAATCCGGTGTATCGAACCGTGGAACAAGTGAACAAAACAATGAAGCTCAGCGATCTCCTTGGTGTTTAATTCACTACATCTCCCATGATGCATTGGGTTGTAAAGTGACCCAGGCGCGCAAGGGATCTGTTGTTAGCGATCTTGAAACCAAGAACACACATCAAACTGTTTTTTAAATCTTGAACCTTTTATTGCATCTTTTAGAAAAAAACAGCTGCAGTTTCAGCTTTTTCTGCAACAATTATCTCAGAAATGCATGTGCAATTGTGGAGGGGCTGTAGATCAATACAGACTAAGTTTCTCCGTTTGTTTTTTTTAATTTTTGGATCCTGGTGTGCGGCGGGATTTTTTAAGGTTAAAGTGTGCCGTGGCTCAGAAAAGGTTGAAAAACACTGTTTTAAATGAAAACTGTATAAATTAAAGTAGTTCAGCATTAGGATTATTAGTTTGTGGTGGCCATCTATCCAGTCTAACACCATATTCAGGTCTCCTCCAATTATAATTAGTGCATGGGGATGTTTGTTTAAACATTCAGGTGAAAATTCCTACTATTATGGATAGGAGTTGAGAATTTTCACATTTAGTATTATAACCATATACATTTATAGCTATAAAAATCTTATTTTCATATACTGAGTCCATTTATGTGTAGACTGTCACCTTCAAATTTGTGTTTCACCGTAAGAGTGCCATCTGAGTGCTGTCTTCCATGAATAAAGAATATGTTATTACTCCATTGGGATCTCCCGAAATTTGCATCATCTTTTGTGGAGTGGGACTCTTGAAAAAAGAAAAAGTCTGTATTTAACTTTTGGCAAACAAGAAAAAAGAAGCTTTTATGCTTGGTAGCCTTTTTTAAGCATATGACATTCAATGAACCTAAGCAAGACATAAAAAAGAGATAATAAAGTAAGATTTTTAGTTGGTGAGCTGGGTTGCATTAACCAGAGTGCTAAAAAGGAAAATACACGTTCACTAGTTATATTTACGCAAATGTAAGATTCAAGTAAATGAGGTAAAAAAAAACTGAATTAAACATTCAGAATAAACTTTTTGCTTGACTTGAACATACAATTAGAACCTTCTGACGCCCATTAGGTAAAAGTTATTGGAACTAGTGGCCGATTTCCAACAAAATCAGATCGTGCAAACTGCTAAGAACGAAAAAAGATGGATGAGTTTATATTGTTGGGTAGACAGTCCAGTGTTTAAGGCTGACTTCTTTACGGATTGATATATGCTGGGGACCAGCGTGGTAGCGGTTTGCCCTCGTCTGGCCTGCCTCAATCGTGGCCACCTCCTTAGCTCTTCTCGCGATGTGTGTCACACAGAGATCGTCTGTGTAGTGGAGATGGCACTCTTTCAAAAAAGACCTGTTTTTCACTGCTTTCCACATGGCGTCTCAAATGGTTCTGGAGGTAAACTGTACGATGATTCCTCTGGGTTTACTCTCATTTTCCTTCAGTTTCCCTAATAGGTGAACAATATCAATCACGTTCTGCAATTTGTTTTTTGCTTGGAGGCTTATTCTGGCAGACCCCCAGATAGTTTCCTTTTTTACATCTTCTTTAGCCATAGTCTCTGGTACACCATAAAGTTTTAGGTTCCAGAGTCCAGAGTAGCGTTCGGACTCATTAAGCCTTTCTTGTAGCTAGAGAATTGTGGCGCCATTGTTTGTTTTACTTTCAATCACGTCAACTCTCTTCTTTATATCTTGGATTTCACCAAAAGCAAAGTCAACCGATCTTATATTCTTCAATTTTAAGCGAGAATGCATTCATCACTTTTTCCAAGCTATCAAAGTGAGTGTTAAAGTGTGGATGCCATGCTTTGAACAACTTTGTCAAATAAAAAAGCCCAGCACTAAGCGCTGATTCTATTGATACCAATAGTTAAGCGTCGAAAAAAAAATCCGAAGCATATATGAATAATAGACATCTTTGAAGGAATCAGAGATTTGAATTTGCAGCTAGGCGCGGAAACAGAGTGACCTCGACCACTTGACCTGTGGCGTCACGAAAGCGTCATGAGCTTCGCAGTTCGCTTCGGACAGCGTAAAACAGGTAGTCTTCGTTTCTCTCGTGTTTAAATCTGTTAATCATCAACATCGCAAAGTCGTTGTGTGGCAGCTGTTTGTAATAATACATCTAGTGAGATGTATCTGTGTATAAAATTCCCAAAACAAGCAGCCTGCTGAAAGGGGAAAGTTCAAGAAGGTGGACCCGTGAAGGATTTTTCCTCCAGATCTGGGAGAAGTCTCGCGTTTTCGAAGGACAAGCCGGGACACAAATGAAGAGATTTTGAGCGGAGAGTTGGGAGGAGGATCTTAGCCTGGAGTCGAGGAAAGGCGGGGTGAGCTGGAGGCGGCCGAGGCGTTCTGGAGTCTGGGAAGGGCGGCGCTGGAGTCTGGGCGGAGGCTGCTAAGCCTGGTGTGCATCGATGGATCACATTGAGCGAGTAGTCATGTTTTCTGTTGTCCATGGATCAACTGGGTATTTCAACGCTCAATGTTTTGCAAAGAGAAGCAACAGGCCTCTGCGTTTTCTTTTTATTTGAGGTGCCGGTACCGTGAGTAAACTGTGTGTGTGTGTGTGTGTGTGTATGCGAAAAAAAAGGTTTTCAAACGGAGTTCAAAACAGGTAAAACTGTTAATGTTCTGATTGTTAATGGTATACAGTGACTTTGTTAACTAATGAGTAGTAATATCTGGGAAACTTTTATTTTGTGACATTTATTTTGTAAATTGGGTTGAAAACCAGTGTTTACCTTTGTTGGAATTAGGCCAAGGGACATTTTAATTGCTATTTTAGGGTAAGTGGAGTAATTTAATTTTATACATTTTTAGACTTACTGGAGTCTGGCAGATCTTCATGCTGGCTATCGTCATAAAACATCCACTAGACCTACTACTTTCTGCTATACTATATCCTCCTCACTTCGCAAAAGGGTTAAGATAAATCTACGGTTGCAAAAAGTGACTCATCATCATGATAATCTCCGCAACTTTCCTCTTCATCTTTCTGTTCATCTGATGATAAATCGCTAATAGAGACGGTAGCATTACTCTGTGCTTAAGCTATCGATTGATTGCTATACATATTTGTCTGCCTTCGTTCGTCACAAACATAAGCGAGTCGGCGGAATCATGATGAGCAGCGACCATCCTCGTTGTTTTATATCGCGTTTTTTAAGCTATTTATGCTTTGAAATATATATTAAATACAATCGCCAACATGAAATAGAGACTATTTACTATATTTTGGCTTATTAAAATAGGCCATGTCACCCACACTTTAATCAGTTCTGATAAAACAGCTACGATATCCTGGTTGCCGTCGTCACTTTTTTTCTCGCCTTTGGGAGTTGCAAACAATGCCTTCATAAGCACAGAGAGAGGTAGAGGTGAGAATTCTTTCTCTCCAGTCATATCTTGGTCGACAGGTATTTAATGAAGTCATGATCCGTGCCTGAGCCGCTGCCTCTGCGGTTGTGAAGTTTGCATTAGCCGAGAGATTTTGTTCGTGCTTGCTTTGAGCTTCTTTTCTGTCTCGAAGCCATTTTTATGTGACAGTAAGTATTCAGGGTGTTCAGGGTCAGCAGAACCAATTATTTAGCGTTTAAATTGATAGTTTTTTGCAGTATTAATAACTTTTTAGCGCAGCTGGGTGAAAAAAGGAGCGTCTGCTCAAGCCACCATCTTGGATCCTCCTCAGCCTGCAAGAAGTGTTCGCGGGCTTGGCACTAATGATGACGTCACACTACGGTAACCCCACTTGGACAAACTACATGGCGTTGAGATCTGCTCGGGCTTTACATCTTTTTATTTCATGTTTACTTTTGTAACTTAAAGTTCTATTCCCTCATAAATAGTTTCTGACAATATTCTCTACATGCCTGGTTCCCACCGTGAAGCATGGAGGAGGAGGTGTGATGGTGTGGGGTGCTTTGCTGGTTAAAATTGTTGGGGATTTATTTAAAATTGAAGGCATACTGAACCAGCATGGCTACCAGAGCAACTTGCAGCGGCATGCTATTCCATCCAGTTTGCATTTAGTTGGACCATCATTTATTTTTCAACAGGACAATGACCCCAAACACATCCAGGTATGTAAGAGGCTAATTTACAGAAAGGAGAGTGATGAAGGTGCTGCACCAGATGATTCTGTACCTGATCACCGACCCTGGAACTGTCGAAATACGTTTGGGGGTGACTGATCCCACGTGGTGAAGGCAAAAAGGGCCAACAAAGTGCTAAGCATCTCTGGGAACTCCTTCAAGACTGTTGGAAAGACCATTCAGGGACTACATCTTGAAGCTCATCAAGAATGCCAAGAGTGTACAGCAGCAATCAAGCAAAAGGTGCTGAAGAACCTACATTATAACATATTTCAGTTGTTTCCTTTTTTTGTTATGTATATAATTCCATGTGTTAATTCATAGTTTGATACTTGCTTCCAGTGTGAATCAATTTTCATAATTAAAACCAAAACTGTTGAATGAGAATTAATCCAAACTTTTGGTCTGTACTGTATGTGTGAGGGTGAGTATGAATAAGGGTTATTTTTAGATATAATTTTATACTATAATTTAGCAAAAAATATTCATCTTTAATAATGTGTAGTGTTCATGAAAGCCTTAAAGTGTGCATTTTGTGCACCATTAAAATAAACCATGCTGTTACATGTTTTAATCAAATGTGGGCATGCTAGTTGTTTTTTGTTAAGACTACGTTTTTTTATTACCTAAGCACCATTTTATTGTTTTAAAAGGAATTTGTGGCAGGGCAGATGGAGAGTTAATCTTTTGATTGCTCCTCTTCATTTATAAAATAGTAATAATGTTTGAGTCCACTCTTTTGACTCCCTACCAGACGGCGGTTCTGCTGTTTTTGACCAATCACTACAGTTTAATTTTCTGCCCCAAAAATGATGTTGGTATGTTCGTGCACAATTACGATTATAGAATTTGGCCTTTAAATCACATGGTTTAGATAATCTAAAAACAATTGCCAAAATTTATATGTGAACCTTTAGTATTTGGATATAAAAAAAAATCATATTATCATCTATTTCAGCAAAAAAGGTTGATGTGTCTGATGTTGGTATGTCAGTGCCACAATTTGGGAGATAAGGACTCTTTATATCCCATGGTTTGGAAGCTATTGAAATGTGAAATACAGTTGTTTTGATCAGACTTAAGTTTCAATGTTTATTATTCTAAACAATCATACACCTTAAAATTTTAAATCTTACCAGTGGGATTTTTTTTTAACCACAAGTCCATCTAATGTATTCTTTCTTCTATTTTCATTCCAGGTCATATCATAATATTACTCAGCTAACATTAATTTTAGAAGTATGTGTTTAGTGCAAACAAAGTGAGAAAATAATTTTACTAAACATTGTTTTATGTAAAACCTGTCCCACAAAAAAGTAGCCTTAGCCTTTCTAATGATCCAACCTCACATAAAGCACAGAGACAAATGGACCTTTAAAACAGCAATTCCAGCAAAAGTGCATTTTCTGATAACAAAACAACAACATGCCTTCAGTTAGGATTCCCTCAGTCCAAACGCTTTATCAAACACTGTTCAATCAGAAAGATGCAGAGGTGCTGTTGTAAGGTAACACGAAGAGAGGCCAGACTCCCATGCTGAGGCGACACCTAGAAGCTTGGCATGTTTCCCATCAAAATAAAGAAAATAAAGCTCAATGATAAACATAAGGCTGAAGCAAAGCAAGATTTAGCGTTAATTTAAATCTGATTCAGAATATCAAAGGTCACAGAGCAGATTTAACCAAACATTGATGAAACATCCAGGGTACTCTTATTTAGTCTGGACATTTTAAAGGGATGCTGCACACAAAAACTCCTGCTGAACAACCACTACAGGTGATCAGAAACACACCTGTGACCTTTCGAGGTTCAGTCCAAACCTCAAAAATCTGGCCTTTCTAGTTTTTCCTTGGTTTTTAGCTCTGATGGCTGATAGCTGATAGCTGTGACTATATTTGGCCGCCTTTCTTCATCTACGCAGATTCAGAAAAATCCATTTGTTTAACTATGGAAAACCATTTTAATGCTTTAAAATATCACATTAAAATATGAATATCATTTAAAAAAAAACATTATTGAAAAACAACAAAAAGCAACTAAGTCAGTAAATCATGTCAAGACTAAGAGTATATATAGCTACTTGTTGGTAATATGTGTTGAAGATTTAGTGCAGTAACGAAAAACTGAACAGAGTTGAAGCTGAAACTCCTACATGTCATAGAAAAACTATTTACTTATATTATTATTTATATGCGTCTTGCACAATTTGGCTGTTGTTGCACATCAAAAGGTGCTTTCAGGAGCATCCTCACATGTAATCTAACAAGGAGGGTTTTGACTCATAAAGTTTCTCTGTCTCTCGCTCGCTCGCACAGATGTCAGGTTTGTGAAAACATAACAGGACCTCTGTTCCAAATATAGCTAACAACCAAAACAGCAACAACCTTACAACCTTCAGCTCATAAAACATCATTCTTTAGTGAAATCAAAATAACAATTTCAGAAAATGAAATGGCATACAGGCAAACAACATAAACTTCAAAAAGGTCCAGAAGCATGTCCAGATGTGGTCACCTGACTGCCGCGCCGTGGGACAACAGACCACAGAGGGAGGAGGTTCAGGTTCTTCAGTGCGTATTGACGAAAACTGGACTAAATAGAAGTGTTTGTTTCACATGAAGCAACGAGAAGCATCAACACCAGTAGAGACATTAAGGTGAGAAAATATCACAGCAGAAATGACGAACTGGGGCTGGAAACCATAGCAATGCCCTATCACTGTTTCCAGTTTGTGAATGGAATTCAGGCTGCATCAGTTCTTTTCTCTTCAAAGCGTTGTGAGCATTTTATAAGTGAGGAGTTGGAATGAACCCACCTGGATGAGGGCTTACAGCCATTCAGTGGGCAATCATGTCCAATAGGACACTTGGACTAATGTATGAAGAATAAATGGTGATGCTGGCGCCATGTGATAACATGGTAACATCAGCCTTTAAATTGGCCCCTCTCTTCACTCTTTGGCCATTTTTGTCATCATGGTGACATCACTACCACAGTTTGATAGGAAGCAGATGCAGATGGACGCATGGCTCAGCAGCTAACATGGCTTCTCCTAGAGCAGGGATCCCCCACGCCGTGGACTGCAAACGGTCCATGGACCACTTGGTACCGGAGAGCTGACAGAAAAAAAAAAAAGGATAAACTAACTCCGATTATCTGCGTTTTGTTTATTTTCTGATTCTGAAGGTAGTTTTATTTTGGAAAAATACCGAATTCTCTTCACCACATCCGTCTGTATTGACACGTCACGTGACTTTAAGCAGATGCTCGGAGCGCTAAGTTATAGTAACCCAAAGCTAAAAAGCCTAATAGCTCGCGTGTTTAGAAGAAGTTTCTTTGGAAAGAAAGGTGTCCGTTAAAGGAAGCAAAAAGATCCTTTGACTTCAAGAAAATAAGCTGTAATATTTATTGTTGTGTACATGTCGGCGTGAACATTTTTGGAGACAACAGGTATGTTTATAACATTTATGTGTGTGTGTGCACAGTCTCTGCCCTTCTAGTTCTGTATTACATCTGGGGGGTATTCCAGTGAGCAGGTTATACCAGCTCCCACAGTAAGTTTGAGGCTAAGGAAGTTGATAACCTCAGCTTTCGGTTCCAGAAAATGGTATGTTCGGGGTATGTCAAGTTGCTATAGCATATGCTCTGAACATAACCTGGTCTGGATCAACTTTAGTTGAAGGGTTAGTTTGTTTGAGAGAGAATTGAAGCAGCATAGTGTCCATTTGAAGATGATTTAGTGGATGGAAAGCTCCATTAATTCTTTTCCACTGTGAGAGAGGGTGATAAGACCACATATGGATGTTGGAAAAATAAACTTTTTACTTTGATCTAACTTTATTATTTACTAGTTAGATAAATCATTTTTTTTGTTTGGTCAGTTTTAAAAAAAGTTTTCAGACAGTTATTTTACTTTCATTCAGAATTAATTCATTTAGAGAAGTGGAAGTGTAGCTTTGGTGCTGCTGTTAGATCGGCACCGCAAGGTTATGGGACACCATTCTCTTTGCTTACTGTCTGGACGGATTTTGGTTTAAGTGTGGCTTTTTGACCAAATGTGTTTAGTTGTTTAGCTGTTTTACTGTGTCTCACCGTGTTTTGTTTAGTTATTTTGTCCTATTAAACATGTCTCTGCACCATAAGTAAGAGGAAGGGAGAGAATGATGAGTTTATATAGCACCCCTACCTCAAATTAACCTAATGACAATGATGGAAATTCCTAAAATAATTGTCTGCACTCTGCGTGTAGCATACCAAATTTTTTATGTTTATAAAAATGAGAATATCTCAGAGACATATGAGAGTTCAAGAATTATAATTAATTAAGATGGAAAAAAGATTAATTGAATTGGAGTAATATGACAGTTTAGTTAAATAAATATGTAATTTTGAGTTGTATAAACAATTATTGAGTTTTATAGAAGTAAGAAAATAGGTTGAATAAATTTAATTACTTGTTACCAATAGAAGTTATCCATTTACGGTAAGTAGGCAAAATGAGATAAGTTATATATATATAAGTTGCTATATATATATATATATATATATATCGTCTGAGAAAATGGAAATAAGATCAGAAGCTTGTGCTTTTACTTTCTCTGTTCTTCTACTACAAGCAGAAACTCTTTCTTTTGCTGATGCAGCCATGTTACATTTTTGATGGAAGTATAATCTTCATACACCGTCACTGATCTCCGATTCCCTCTCACTGAAGTGTAGCGCTCTCTTTTTTCTCCGCGCGTTTCCATGGTGACTCCGTAAATCGGCTGTCCTTGAGAATGTCTTTATGTACATATGGTGCGTGCATGCCCAGGGTTACCAAGTCGGGCGTAGTGCAGCCAACTCATATCTAGTCTTTGGAACCGACATATGCCCGAGTAAGCAAGTTCAGGCGGATTTCAGCCAGAGCTCAGGCTTAAAGTCAGGGTAGTTTACACATGCTTCCTGGAATACCCCCCTGAACATAAACATCCAGCAACTTGTTGCTTTATGCTACTTCATGTCCCCCCTTCCTCACCCTCCCTGCTGTCCCCCCCTCTCTAACATCCCTCTCTCTTCTTCCATCCTTACAAGTAAAAAATACAATCCGTATTCGGCGGAAAACTCCTGGTTTTTATTGAGACAGTTCTTCTCATATACCAGAAACTGCTATGCTTAATATGCGGGGACTGACTTCTGAATGTTTACACATAGAATAATAAAAGATGCGCTGCTTTGTTTTACTGAATCTTTGTCTTATGTAAAAAATCTACTAATGTTTTCAGATGTTTTGAGCTAAATTTGTTGTAGTAGCATTTTAATTTGAAATATAGTTTTTTTTTAGAAATTTGAAGCTTAAAAATATTAAACTCAAACTCGGCCTCATTCAGAAAATATCCAAACATCCATGAAAATATTGTCTGACATTAAACCGGTCTGTGGCCTGAAAAAGGTTTAAAGACCACTGGTCTAAAGGATGACATTTTGTTTTTGCACCTCTACTCCCATACTTAACTGCAACTCAGTCCAGATCAAGCCCCCATCTTTGCTCCCATTCACGTAGTCATTTCCCATTTAGGGTTGACTGTAGGGGACTTGTACTGATAAGAGCGATACACTTCTGACACATTATTGAGTCAGAGGCAGCAGACATGTCTAAAATCTACAACCCAGAACTTTTTAAACTCAACTGTAAATAGTGTACTGTAAGCACTTGGCTCCAATATTTCAATTTTTAACCTTCTAACACTGGAGTCGTTGCCAGTAAAACCAAAATAACACAAGCTCTTTAAATTACCGCAACTCTTTGACTGGATTCTGACGCTGAAAAAAAGCCACAGAAAAGCACATCAGCTTAGGGGCGAAAGGTATCGGCGGCCCAAAGCCAACTTCCATTTCAGAATCTGTTGGATTTACACTGGAGCTTGAAGGGTTAAATAGGCACCGATCAAAAATCCAAAATGTTGAACCATGAACACCACTCATTAGGCCTGCACAATATATCGCAAATTTATCGTTATCGCGACATTAAGCTGTGCAATATGCATACCGCAGAAGACGGCGAAAATCGCAATAAATGATTACCTTTAAATGTGTTAAAACAATCTCATGGCAGCTTGGAATATTGAACAAATGAAATAAATCCCTTTATGCATTTAACCAATCGGAAGGACCCGTTTACGTTGTTGATCAATCAGATGAGATCGTTATTCCAATATTAATCACCAATATCGCATATCGCAAGTTTTCCTCATATCGTGCAGCCCTACCACTCATTAAACACTATTAATCACAAGTATTAGACTACCGGTACATAACATGTTAACTACATAGCCTGTATGACTAAATTTAAATCCAAACTGTAGTGAATGTCACCTTTCAAATCAATTACAATAGTTTTTGCATGTTACATTAGCTCCAGCTACAACTAAAGAGCCTGTTAAGCTAAGAAGTGATAATAATTAGAGTGAGATGAAAACAGCATAACTGAACAATAAGTTAGGCTCTAATCTAGAAAAGGTTTGTGTGTGCTTGGCACAAGGATGTTAATCTAATGTTTGGTCCAAAAACACCGGTTAAGAAAAACTAAAAAGGAAAAGGACTTTCCTTTTGTGAGATAAAGGCTACGCCTTCATAAAAAACAAAAAAAAACAAAGAAGACTGCAAATGACCGTCTCACACATCATCTCAGAACATTACACTCCCACCTGACACTAAAGACATCAGTCAGAGGTCAAAAATGCTTTGTGGAGCCTGCATATCTTTTGTAAATAGCAGTGATGAAAGTCTGACAAGGAAAAAATCCCTGAAATTTTCTTTGAGCGATATGGCGGGCGCGGAGTGAAATCTTTGAAAAATACATGGTCTTAGATGAATTCTGCTAGTTATTCACTTCTTAATCAAGAAACTAAGACTAATTGGAGCATCATGATTTAACATTCAAACCCCTAGTTTGACTTGCCATTAAGGACTTGCTGGTCCTAAAAAAAGAATTTGGATAATTGCTAAAAGTAACACAATCCTACAATCTAAGCTTTTCATAAAAGCTGCAAAACATACAATTGCTAAAATATAGTAACATCAAAGCTCCAAATGGCAAAAACACCAGTAACTATGATATTCTATGAAAGTACCTCATTTATTTGAACGATTTCTGCTTTAGAAATACTGTTTTCTTAAACTATAATTACATCAAAATATGGGATCTGCTTTAAACTATCTTTCTATAAAATAATACATCAATTCTTTAACACCAATACTTAGTAATCTGGGAAATATCAAAACAAACATACAAACAAAATTAAACATTGTAAACATTCTTTTTTAAGGAAGTGTGGGTCCAAACCACCAAATACTTATAATTATAAATAATGTCAATAATGTTTTTGAGCAAAACTGAATTAAATCATGGTAATTAGGAAATACAAATAAATTAGATAAATAAATGTATTCAAATGTTTCAGTTTTGATCAGTGGGGGTGGTTATTCTGCAGTCAGATCAAGAAAATCTACAAGGGGGTTCTCTTGGTCAATGGAGCATTGATCAAAGAAATAAAGAAGAAGAAGAAGATCCCAGACCAGGTTTAACAAACTACTACAATGGCACATAAAAACCATTTTTTTTTTTTTTTTAATAATTTTTTAATGCTTTTTCAACAAAGTTTTAAACACACACAACACAAACACTGCATAAAAACCATTCTTTTTAGCGGACTTCGCGGAAGCAACCGTCAGACGCGAAAAAAGTAATAACAGTAATAACACTTCGTTGGCCATTACCCTTACTTAATCTCTGCGTGATTTCCACCGTAACTAATTGTATTAGAACGTAGAGTGAAATTCTGAACAACAACTGTACTCACCTCCAACATTTGTCTTGCGAATGTACGTTGAAAAGAAATTGCCATATTTGTCTTTTTCCTCCAGCCAAGACCATTTAAATTTGTTTTTTATCGTCTTCTCACAACTGAGGTTGTGACCAGGCTCAATAATGACAATACCCACCATTATTTTAACACAAATTTGATCGCAAACTCTTCAAATTTGTTTATGAACAGTTTTGGTCTCTAGGGAATCTGTCACACTGACCAAGTGGTACAGACAGAGCCAATCAGAGCCGTCGACCCATCCGAAAGCAACTAAAACTTCCCGTCATTGGTCAATTAGGCCGGCAAGACGAAGACAAGATAGCCGCGCCCACAGAGAAAGCGATCCACGGAGAAATATAGAAAATAAAGCGAAAATTTGCCGATTTCAGACAGTTTTTTCATCCGGCAAGCGATTTGTCCGTAGAGATCAGGTCTTTATTTCCCGGATGATATAATCAGTTTGCTCAAAAACCCGGATTTCCGGGAATTCCCGGAAGACTTTCATCACTGCTCAAAGGAAACACGACAGTTTTGAACAAAACTCACATTTTTAAAAAAAGGTTTTGTACTTGGAGGAGGTGGTTTTTGAGGCATGTCAAAAAAAAAACATATTTCCCAAAACTGCAATGTAAAGACTTTATTTTAAATTAAATGAGTGAGATAGTGATGGTGATTCACTTATTGGTGGGAACTGGCTGCGTTGGGCGCACAGTGGGCGCCACCAGAGGTCCCACAGCATCAAACAACTCATCAAAAGTTGACTTATCGTGTGAGTTGATTTGTGTTTATTCGCATAATTATGATTTAACGGAAACAGTGTAATTGCGAAATTGTGGTATTTCGACACTTCTAGAATTTTGACGATATTTTGCGGATATGAAAACGCGGCTAAAGACATCAGCTTTTCTTTAAATGTCATCAGGAGTCTGCAGTTAAGATAAAAATCTGCAGCACCTCTCTCAACGTAGCTTCGAGGGGCCCATGGTGGGTCTTCTTCAGCATATGGATCATTATACTCCACCACAGCAGCGTCCTCTTCCCCATGTCTATCTTCCAGCGGCTGAGGAGTGGGGAGAGGCTCCTCCAGTCCTGACTGGCTTTCAGTAGGTGGGTGTAGGGGCAGAGGGGTGTCTGAAACTGTGGATGGATTTAAAAGGTTAAAATGATACAGGTCCCGACGCTCAAAATGTTTCTACTTCCAGCGACAGGAGCAGGAGAAGATACTCACTGGACTCCTGCAATCGAGCAACAAAACCCATCAGAGGAAGCTGGGGGGTGAACTGGAGGACGGCTGCTGGGGGGGGAGAGGCTGCGGAGAGATTTCAGTAGAAAAAAACACACCTTCTACAAATGATCTACTGAAAGGTTTAATTTGGAAAAAAATACAGTTATAAATCGCACTTATCCTTTTCTCCCCCTTTGTTCTCACTGGAACATTTATGCAGATTAAACTATGTGAATAATAACAGACACATCTTTGTTAACAGATGTTTCCTCCTTGCATGTCATCAAATCATAGTTTTATACAATTTCTTAAATACGTTCAAGCTTGGACTGTCCTAAATGCTCTCCTCATTTGCTCCACAGCTTCACTTTAAGTAAAAAAATGTTAATATGTCTGTCTTTTCAGCAGTTATAAGACATGTTTTTAAAATGGATTGTAGATGTAGAAGATATAAATGTTTCGGATAAGCAGCATTCTAGACAGAACTGTTGTTGGAGACACTCAGGCATCACCTAAAAACCGTGAACAGCGTCCCTCTCAGCTGTGCGCTTCCTACCTGGGCTTTGGCTGTAGTATGGACCTCCATTGACATGGTTCTGCATTCCAACTGGCTGACCAATCACAGAGGGGGGGCGGCGGTACGGCAGGGAACCCCCAACCTGGGGAGTCTGCTGTCTAGGCTGAGGCCGGTTCATGCTATAGAACTGAGGAATGATGGGGCCTAATGGAGCAAAGAGATACCTTCAGAAATCTGTGAATCCATTTAAATAGAGACCTTTTGCATGGTGGAGTCATGAATCGAAACCAGTTTGGATCTCTTGTTATCATTTCGAAAACCCCTAATGATTGTTCTTACACAGACATGCAGCTAAAGAAACATCTTTAGTTCTCTTTCTTGGTCAGAAATTGTGAGCATGGATGAGGGAGCCAGACATGCAGCAAACTGTGAAGTTGAGGTGACGGATAGTTTGTCACTCACCTTCAGCAGGTGGTAAAGAGGAGAGGAGTGGAGGAGAAGGGGCAGGAGGAGGGAGAGAAGACGCCTCAGACTGGACCTTGGGTTTGTTAGGCGACATGTTAGATGTTGGGGAGGTGTTTGTGTTTAAATGTAAGCTCCTTTGGGGAGGTGAGTTTGGAGGCAGAGGAGCTTTGGGATGAGTTAAGGTTGAGGTGGAGGAGGAGGAAGAGAAGGAGGATGGAGTGGAAGAAGGTGAGGGGGAAGAGTTAGGAGCAGTGGAGGAAGAACTAGCTGGTCCAGCAGTGGGGGAGACTTTAGGATGGAGAAAAGAGTAAGGAGTTAGAAGATAAAGAGGGCAGCACGAGCAAAGGAAAAATAGTTTTTGCAAATATTTTATTTAACCACAAAATTAGAGAGAAGATTTCTGTAGAATCAGCTTTTAAGAATTTCATACAGTGCGTTCCAAATTATGATGCAAATTGTATTTAAGTGTGATCATCGTACTATTAAGAGATTTGTGGCTGATTCACAGCACACACAGGCTGGTGCAGATAAAGGCAGAATGAAGAAGGTTTGTGACAGATAAATACATCAGATTAAGAGGGCAGCTGCTGAAATACCATTACAAATCAGCAAGCACATATTTGAAGCTGTTGGTGTTTCTGTAGTCCCACCAACTTCAAGGTGTAGGATCCTCCAGAGGCCTGCAGTTATACGTGAATCTTCTTTTGGGTCATCTCTAAACAACACTCACAAGCAGAAACGGCTGCAGTGGGACCAGTCATGTTCATTGATGAGTGCCGTGCAACCCTGGATGGTCCAGATGGATGGAGTAGTGGGTGGTTGGTGTATGGCCACCATGTCCCAACAAGGCTGTGACATTAGCAAGGAGGTGACGGAGTCATGTTTGGGCCGGAATCATAGGGATAGAGCTGGACGGCCCCTTTAGGGTTCCTGAAGGTGACATCTGAAAAGTAGGTGGACTTTCTGACTGACCACGTTCTTCTGTGGTACAAAAAGAAGAACCGTGCTTTCCGTAACAAAATCCTCTTCATGCATGACAATGCATCATCTCATGCTGCAAGGAATACCCCCATCCTCCCCTGACCTCAGCCCTATTGAGAACTTTGGATCATATTCAAGCGAAGTATCTATGAGGGTGGGGGGCAGTTCACATCCAAAGAGAAGCTCTGGGAGGCTATTCTGACATCCTGCAAAGAACTTCAAGCAAAAACTCTCCAAAAACTCACAAGTTCAATGGATGCAAGAATTGTGAAGCTACTACACAATAATGGGTCCTATGTTTAAATGGAACTTGATCTATTAAGATGTATTTGATTAGAATAGCTTTTGATTTCGGTAAATGTGATCTCCTAATGCAGAAATTTCAAACCAGTGATCTCTAACACGGCGGACAGGAGGATGTTAGCTAAGCTAACATCCATCATGGATAACCCCTACCACCCCCTGCACAAAACTGTAGAGGCGCTGACCAGCTCCTTCAGCAAGAGACTGTTACACCCACAGTGCAAGAAGGAGCGCTACCGCAAGTCATTCCTCCCCACAGCCATCAGACTATACAACACCGTGTTAAAGTGACAGTCCACGGTCACGCTGGTGTTTTTCTTTCTTTCACCCACTTATTCATTTACTTTTGTTGCAGTTGTTGCTGTTTTTCAATAGTTTTTTGTTCCTGAACAGTTGTTTGTTTTGGTGTGTACTTTATCACTTTCCAGCGGGGAAAATAAGTATTGAACAGGTCAACATTTCTCTCAAAAAACATATTTCTAATCGAGCTATTGACATGAAATTTTCACCAGATGTCGGCATCAACCCAAATAATGCACACATAGAAAGAAATCCAAACATTTATGTCCATAAATGAAGTTAGGTGTAATAAAGTGGAATGGCACAGGGAATAAGTATTGAACACATGAAGAAAAGGAGGTGTAAAAGGTCTGGCAAGCCAAGAAAGCAGCTGGAGTTTGTCAGTATTTAGAAGGTTAACCTGCCCCCTATTAGTGCAAAGTAATATCAGCTGGTATATTCCTGATTGACGCCTTTTAAAAAGGCTTCTCACCAGCAAGGTGTTAGACAAGAAGCATTGCATGCTGGGTAAAAGCAAAGAGCTGTCCAAAGACCTACGCAACCTTATTGTTGCAAAACACACTAAAGGCATTGGTTACAGGCGCATTTCTAAACTTCTGAAAGTTCCAGTGAGTACCATTGGGGCCATCATTCGGAAGTGGAAAGAACACCGCATTACCATAAACCTGCCACGGCCAGGTGCTCCTCGCAAGATTTCAGACAGAGGAGTCAGAACAATCATCAGAAGGGTTTTCCAACAGCCCAGGACCACTCGTGGAAAGCTTCAGAAAGACCTGGAATCAGCAGGTACCGTTGTTTCAAAGAAAACAATAAGTAATGCACTCAACCGCAATGGCCTCCATGCACGCACACCACGCAAGACTCCATTTTTGAAGAAGAAGCATGTTGAAGCTTGTTTGGAGTTTGCGACACAACATTTGGATAAACCCATGACATTCTGGGGAGAAGATACTCTGGTCAGATCAGACCAAAATTGAACTCTTCTGATGTCATAAGACACAACATGTTTGGAGGAAAAATGGCACCGCACACCACCCCCAAAACACCATACCAACAGTCAAGTTTGGAGGTGGGAGCATCATGGCGTGGGGCTGTTTTTCAGCATGTGGTACTGGTAGACTTCATATCATTGAAGGAATAATGACTGGAGAAAAGTATAGAGACATTCTTGATCAGAATCTGCTGTTATCTGCCAGGCTGCTGAAGATGAAAAGAGGGTGGATCTTTCAGACCATGATCCCAAGCACACAGCCAAGGTAACACTCAACTGGTTGAAGAAAAAGAAAATAAAGCTGCTAGAATGGCCCAGTCAATCAACAGACTTGAATCCAATTGAAAATATTTGGAAAGAATTGAAGATACGGGTTCACAGAAGAGACCCCCGGAACCTTGAAGATTTGAAGGCAGTGTGTGTGGATGAATAGGCCAAAATCACACCTGAGCAATGTATTCGACTGGTTTCTCCATACAAGAGGCGTCTTGAGGCTATAATCCCCAACAAAGCTTTTTGCACTAAGTATAATTTCAGTAAGCGTGTTCAATACTTATTCCCTGTGCCATTTCACTTCATTACACATAACTTCATTTATGGACATAAATGTTTGGATTTCTTTCTATGTGTGCATTACTTGGGTTGATGCCGACATCTGGTGAAAATTTCGTGTCAACAGCTCGATTAGAAATATGTTTTTTGAGAGAAATGTTGACGTGTTCAATACTTATTTTCCTCGCTGTACTTATTTTTGTATTTAAAAAAAAAAGTTATTTACAGTTGATCATTTTTTTAAACCTTCGCAGCTGTTTATTTTATATTTATTTATTTAAAACGAATTTTTGATGATAATTTTCATAATAGTTTTTAATAATTTAATATGAATGTCATTTTTGATGTCCTTTTTTATGTTAAATTATATAGAGTATTTCCGAATGTTGTTTTGGCTGCCACAGAAAATTCCCCATAGTGGGATTAATAAAGTCATCTATCCATCTATCTAACCACAGCAAAGACGGGGGCTTTGTGATCCATGGACAGGTGTGTGTGTGTCTCCTGTGCAGGTGAGTTCCTTTTGTTACCTGGGAAAGTTGAAGGAGGTGAAGGTGTTGGAACGGCTATGGGAACGCCCACACTGCCACTGCCGCTGTTCTCTCTGCTGCTGCTCCGACTGCTGCTGCTAGGGTGGCTGCCTCCACTGCTACCACTGCACGCACACACACACACACACACACACACACACACACACCGGATGATAATCAGTGTTCTGACATGTGAACAATTGGGAGCCAATTCCACATGGGAGATCCCTTCAAACTGTTCTCTCAAGTTGTTTTGGCCTAAAAAGACAAAAATAAGAGCTGCCTGCCAACGCAAAAGTAAATGAACTCCACACAAAGTTCACACTCTCTAACCATCTGCTGACCAACACGCTAAAGTTGGAACCAGAACATCAGACCTACAGTGGGTTAACATGTTCAACTGTAGCTCTGATTGCTGAACATGTGGAGTTCAGCCCTGCAGTCCAGCTCTATGCTTACCTGGTTCTTGTGTTTACATTGCAGCTGCAGTCACATGCTCTGCAGCTGAAGTGAGTTAGACCTCTGAATTCACTTTGTGAAAGCTGAACCCAGAACCATCTGATGAGGACTTGATTGAACTTCTCAAAAAAATTGAGCTAAACATCAGACCCTTCTGAGGACACACAAACAATGAGAGACAACCCTAACCCAATGCTGCTCAAAATAACAGAAAAGATAGGAGCTAAGGAGTTTCAGGTTTAAATAAGCAAAGACAACAGGAACATATTTTTAAAGCCAGTCTAAATGATTCCATAACAATACAGAGTTAAACAATCAGAGCAGTCAGAGCAATCAGTCAGAAAAGATTCATTAATACTACCAATCAACTCTGAGCTGACTTAAACGCAGATATGATAAAAAATGAAACAAAGAGGGAAAGTACATAACTGCAGTCAAAATGACAATTTATTCTGACTGGATTCACAGACTTGTGTCTTTTATTTAACAAATGTGTCATTTTAAACAGAAACAGGAAGAGCTGTAAACAGGAGTGGATTCTACAAACTCTTTATTAACACAGAAACAATGAATGAATTTGAATGAATCAGAAGAATCGCTTTTTCTGGAACCTTTGCATAAGGCAGACCTCAATGCCTTAAAAAACTGATTTTCAAACACCCAGATTCAGTCCATTGATGTTGAATTTACGCAGCAAACTCAAAAGTGACATTAAAAAATCTAACTCAGTGAATCAAATCTCAAATGGTGAAAATGTATGAGACAGCAGAGCTTCTATTATTTGAAATGTTCTATAATGAAACAGAAAATGTCTGAGTATTTATTTTTTTACCGTTATCAGTAGGAGGGAGACACTGAGTTTTTTTCTGCTCCTTTTCATTCATTTATTCTAAATGTTTTAAATGAATGAAATAAAGAATTAAAATAATGAAATGAGTAGAACTGCTTCAGTAAGTATAATGATAATCTAAACAGCGATAATAGGAAAGAGGTTGAATAAAAGAAAAAAATACAAGAGAAAGGCAGAAAACTAAAGCAGCAGCATAAAGCCGGCATATATGTCCATGAGTGGAGCTGAACTCTGCATGTCATTGCATTACTGTCTGTTTCTAAACATGAATAAATGGCAGGTGCAGCAGTGAGCACTGGACTGGATGGACTCCATCTGCCCGCCCCTCCCCCCAAAATAAATAAATAACACAGGTGGCTGCACATTTCAGACTAACATGCCACAGAAAAAGAAACAAAACCAAGTTTAGAAAGCCTTGGAATGATTTAACTAATGAGCAAATATGGTCAAATTTTATGAACGGATCTGTAACATTTTCTTGAGCAAATAAAATGCTCTTAATCTCTTTTTAATTTACTACTTTTTTAATTTAATGCTTTTAGACAAACATTAATGTTATATTGGAAATTTAAATCCATAAACTTCAGCACACATTTTTTTAAAATTGCATTTGACTGATTGACCAGTTTGACCTGCCTTTGTCCTTCTATGACTTACGGAGCCCGTGTCCTTACATGGAAAAAATAAAATATATCTTGTTCCCACAAGTTAATAGCTCGTTCCCACAAGTTAATATCTTGTTCCCACAAGTTAATTCCTCGTTCTCACAAAATAATTAAGTTGTGCGAACGAAATAGTATCTTGTTCCCGCAAAATAATATTCCGTTCCCACGAATTAATTAATTTATGCAAACAAAATAATTATTTATGTCATAAGTCATTCATAAACACGGATTGCTGCATCGCCTACCGGACTTAGCATTTTATTTTTCCCCTCTTGAACGAATGTGGGTCACAGAGACATGGAAGTAGCGGTGGAAAGCGGCTTTTGCACCAGGACGGAGACCGTACCGGCATGTGAATGAACCCAGACATAAAAACGTGAGTACAGATGCTTTTGTGCTTTATAAAATAAATAAATTTGATCTCTAGACATCATCCGTGTCTTCCGTGCAATGTCATGAGGCACACACAGACAGAAATGTGAAGGTATCTGCTGTAAATCCAAATATTGCTCACATCTGTGTTTTTGAATGCCTTATGACGTGAATGACAGGTTAATGATGGGCTAGGTAGCATTTAGCCTACTAGCCTTTGGATGTAAAGCGACTGCTAACAAGTATGTTAATAAAAGACAATTCCTGAATATTATTATTCCTATTCAACATTCAATATCCCATACCGGAGCTGACTGGGCGGTAGACGGCCAGCCAGCTGCCCGAATGCCGGCCTGACAAGCAAAAGAGCTCTGCGGCGGAGCTAGGAGCTATGTCCAGAGAATCACTGCAGTATGGCGAAGCAGCAAGCTTGGGCATCCTAAATCTTATATTCATTAAGACAATAATAAATTGATCATTTTTCTTTTTCTTTTTCCTTTCTTGAATGAATGTGGGTCACAGAGACACGGAAGATACCGCTAAAAAGCCGCTTTTGCAGCAGGGCGGAGAGCATACCCATGTTTATAAATGACTTGTGACGTGAATAATTAGTTCGTTCGCATTAATTAATTTCGAGGGAATGAAATAGTATTTCGTGGGAATGGAATATCAATTTGTGGGAAAAAGATTTGACTTTGTGGGAACAAGATATTTATTTGTTTATTATAAGATTTATTTTATTTTTTTCCATGACAGGACACGGGCTCCGTAATTACTTGTGATGTTTAGACGACATTTCCTTTTTTTGTCATTTTGTTCAGCAGCGCATCTTTGATGCTGTGCATGAGTGACAAAGAATTTGAATTTTGGGATCTCTACATGTTTTCTAGACTTGACTTCCTTATTCTAACAGGTCCAAAATGTTTGCTCAAGTTCAGGGAAACTTGAAGGTGAAGATTGGAGGCACCAAATGCTTAGAATGATGGATGAAATAAGAGATCAGGGGTTAGTCAGAACAAAGAAAAGCCCCTCCCGCCCAAGCTAGCATGAAGCTTTTCAAAAACCTTATATTCAGCATCTCTGTTCTATTTAGGAATAAATAAATAATAATGAGAAGCAGAACACTGACTTAAATTTTTCAAAAAACATCGTTTAAGGAAGTATCTACTTCCTGTCATCACAAGCAGACATGCTGAACATAATGCTTTTAGCAGAAAGAAACAAGCAGATTTCAGTCGAGCCAGCCAAATGAGAGCCGGGGGAGGAGCCCCGCTTGAGCAGCCATGTTTCCACCCGCTACCTGTATGTACGAGGACGCTGGTTCAGGGTGGCAGTGCGGGCTGGACTTGAAATCTGCCCAGCAGCCGCAACATTTCTGCTTGGGTTGGAGACATAATCGTTGGGCACCACGGGGGGGCGTACTGGCTCCAGAGTCCTGTAAGGGGAATTCTTCCTGTGCATGCAAAAGGTTGAGTTAACAAAGGTATACAAGCGTGTTTGTGGTGAATCATACCACAGTGGGAAAACCCAGGAAGTAGACAGGTTCCAGCTCTAAATTGGAAAAGCAAGACAATAAAAACACAGAGAAAGTTTTTACATTTAAATTTTATATTTAAATGGTATTTAAATTAAATTAATTTTATCAAAATGTTCTTTTAGTAAGAACAGAGATTGTCACAAACAGTCTGTTGTTATATATGGGTGTGTGTGTGGTCATAGGCCTGCTGATGACAGCATGATGCAAACCAACTGCAGCGTCTTTGTCCGTTCTCGGTCCATCTATGCAGGAGTTTGTGTGTTTATAGACTCAGGCGTACTTGGCTTGTTAACATAGCTTAGTTCCAACCAACCGCTAAGAAGCTTCTGTTCCTTCTTTCCTGCAGTCACACACTTGGAACAAACCTGCTGTAGCTACAGTCACACCTTTATTTTAAAAGTCTGTGTTTTGCAGAGGACCTCACATTGGTACACATCAGCAAAAATGTGTGTTGGATCCCTTTACTCGCAGCCCCAATGATTGGTCCTATTACTGTGGTTCACTGCATTTACGGCATAAAAGGAGTCTATCCACAATGTTGATTGTGGACACAACAGCCGGTTGGTCAGCAGGTTGCCAAAAATGGACAGGAACCCTGAAACACCCAACAGATGGGTAGTATGGTCCCCAGGCCAGCTGGACTTGGAAAATCAGTAAGCCTGGCTGTGAGCAAGTACAGAGTAATCTGAGTACTTCTAGAAGTACTGTACTTAAACAAAAAAAAAAACAATATGACCAAGTATTTAATTCAGCGCACCTAAACTGTGGGATATCCAAACATTTAGCTTGGATATCCAAACAGATGCCTGATGAGAAAAAGAGAATTAAGACCAGGAAAGATAACAAGGATGATAAACATAAATGAAAAAAACAGATGACTAGAAGTTGAGTTAAATTAAGAAAAGAATGAGAAGAAAGACAGATCAAGCTGGATGACCTACATGCTCCAAGAAAGAGAGCTAATGGTGATATTCCTCAAAGCAATCAGTGTATATAGAAGTTTGTTTGTGTGTGCATTTGTCAAATCTGCAAACTTACAACAAAAAATGGTGAAAAACCAGTATATTTTATTCAAAGATTCTTCAGTAAATCAGTTTGGATTTAGATTCGACTCATTCACATTTAAATCCTGAAATGTATTTACCCACTTCAAGCATATCATAATCATAGAAGTGACTCAGGAGATGCATTGAAAACACATTCATCTAAAAACCAGTAGAAAACAGATGTTTCAGGTTAATTTAAAGATAAATTTCAGAGAGGACAAACAGGGCTTAAAGGGTGGTGCTGATCTGAGAACTTACCCCAAGATCACTTTGCCTGCCCTTGGAGGGCTGGGTGGTTTTTGGGTGGGTGGGGTGGTGCGGGACAAGCTCCCTCCCAGTTTCATGTTCTGCTGGCCGTTCCCCTGCAAAACAGGCACATTCTTTACACTTCATTTTGATTTTCAAAAGACATCTTATTTTACACAAAACTAAGCAGATGCTTCTCTACAAATGCATTTAACCTAAACCTAACCGCTGGTTTCAAAGTAAAGACATCAGGATTTTGGTTAACATTAGTTAGATGGGCCTATTTCCCATCAGAGTTTGAGGACCTCCAGCTCTTGTTTGAGCAACCTCCATCTGAAGCTACATTCACATTGTCCTTGGAAATACATTCTTAAGTGACCATTTCCAATAAAAAGTCTATTTAAACATGTATTTATATGGATTTCGGGCTTCCACATTCAAAATTCTTGTTTCCTCGTAGTGGCGCAAGTTTCTATGACCGTTTTCGGGATCCATGTACAAAACACATGTTGAAAGTTAAACCAGTTAACCTTTGACCAATCAGGGATTATGATTTGGTAGTGAAGTATGGATGTTGTCCTTTTTAGTTCACAGAAGTGTCAACCATTTGAAAATTGATAATTGTGTTTGTTCCCTGCTAGAATTCTATGACACCAAGTCTTTTATATATCGGAATGGAGCTGTGAAAGAATAAAGGCCCGTACACACCGGGACGAATATTCGCCAGCCAGTTGCGCTGGCGAAAAACGTTTTTTGTGTTCACACCCAGGCGATTTTCGCTGAAGATGAGCTGAGCGAACACGCAATTTTATTCACTGACATTAGATGGCGCTTAATGTAAAACAGAAATATTCCTGTACACAAGGTGGCGCTACGTAACTTCACGCTTCTTAAAGTTGCTTTTCACTCAGAAGAAGAGAGCAATTATTTACGCGATTGTCAGAATCACACAAAGAAAACATGAATATTTCCAGCACCAGTAGCTCCGCTCCAGTTCCAGCGATGAAGAAATTATTGTTCTGTTGAATGATGAAAGACGCCGATTTTGGGTACATCCCATAGTTATGAGAAGAGAAGAACATGGGGAGTTTTATTGACTGGTACAAGAGCTGAAAATGTATCATGAGTGTTTTCGGGGATATTTTATAATGTCCGTAATTATTTCTTTGCGGCAGTATAGATGCTACTTGGTGTCTATCTTCTTCGCTGGTATGTGTGCTCAGAAAGGCAGTTTTGTGTTTGAGCGCCTCAAAGTTGTGTTTTACTGTAACTTCAGAAGCTCCAGACACGTGTGCAAAAGCGCCATTCTCATTGGCCGTATAGTTTTTGACGCGGCGCGTCAAACCAAAAAAACCAACCCGAGGCGTTTTTTAAAAAGTGACGCTTTGAAACATGGCGTTTTTTCGCGTTGGTGTGCACACTCACATTGGTGCCCTTTGTTTAGTCACGAGGCGTTAAACGTCGGCGAATATCGCACGCGAAATTCGTCCCGGTGTGTACGGGCTTTAAGCCAGAAGAAAGATTAGGAAGAAGCCTCTTTCAACTGTAGGTGGCAGACATGCGATAGTAAACAACAGAAAATGAATAATAAGAAGCCCCTCCTTGCTCAACCGGTACGAGCACCATGGGTATTCCAAAAATGTGCATTTAGTGCCTTGATGAACATGAGTCACACGCCCGGTGCAGCGTGTAGCCTGAGAGTGTTTGCAGCAATAGCATATGAAAAATGGCATTAACTACCAAAGATTAACATTTTTTTTACTTTCATTAAAGCCTAAAGCTTTTGCACAGTCTGTGGGGCTCAGTGTCTCAGCCATGGACACTTCAGCACATGGTCAGGCAGAGTAGGAAATCTGTGATCAGAAGTCAACCGCTGTACCTCTGCGTCACAACTTCTAATGACTATATTTTTCTATTAAGGCTAGGAAAGAGCAGAGGTGGAAAACTTACAAGTTGATCTATGTTCTGAGCCTCAAGCCTTAATGACCACAACCTGTAAACGGAACAAACTCTTGGAAATGCAGATGAAAGAATTAACCTCGTCTGCAGAGTGAATGAGATCTGGTAGGGTGCCTTAGCCTACAGCTTATACTTCTTTCCACGGGATTAAAACCCAGGTGTCATCCTCATTAAGGACACGAGTGATGTCCAACCGGGAGTAGAACTTGCATAGAAACCATATCTATGTAAGTAACCATCACATGTGTTTACCAATATCACATGCCCAAATATACAGACAGCCAGCAGACAGCCAAACCCAGAATTGCAAAGATAGCTATATAAAAGATTGTCCAAAAACATTTGTTCAAGTTAGAGCATTTTCTACTCCACAACCCAGAGTCTTAGGAAATTCCTGATGGGGCTTCCACTCCAACACAGTCAGTGGTACCTTTATTAGGTCCACCTAGCTAGTTCTGGGTTGGACATCTGTCGTCTTCAGAACTGCATTAATTCTTGGTGGCATCGATTCAACAAGGTACTGGAAACATTCCTCAGAGAGTTTGGTCCATATTGACATGATAGCATCACACAGTTGCTGCAGATTTGTCGGCTGCACATCCATGATCCCATTATCCAAGAAGAAGAAATCTGAATAAGATAAACATCTAAAAACATTTAAGGGTAAGATAACAATGGGCAGAAAAGATTGAAGGTAAATATTTCATTGAGAACACTTTTAGTTGTCACAAATCACTGGAAAGAATTTTGAATATAATAAATGAAATAGAAAAAAATTAAAAACCCTACGGGAGACTTTTGTTCTATTTTTTCTAATTACATGAGTGGATCACACTCACCAAGGCTTTACATGTTGTTGTACTATTGGTCTTTATTGGACAACAGGTGCTTTATGTCACAGGGAGTTCTAGTCACCGCCCCCTGTCCCAGCGTTATCGGGGGTCAGGCATTGATACAGTTCTGGTACAATGTCTGACTGAAAAAAAATTGAAGTTCTGTTTGTTTTGCTCTGTTGTTTTCCCTGACTTACAATGTTAACTTAAACACATTCCACAGAAAAAACAGGAAACATTAAAATGTTTTTATTTATGTACAAGATGCATGGGTGCGAGGAAAAGACAGTAAGCTACAAAACACCAAATAAAAATGGGGCCGTGGAACTTAGTTACTTATAATGTAAAAGTAATTAACAACCCTATTAAGAGTAAAAAGATTTTGGGGAAGTTAAAAAAGTGTGTGACAGGTTTTTGTCACACACGTGTCCTCGCAGACGGACGCCACTGTGCTCGTCCTGCATGTTCCTGGTGTCGTCCTGCTGTGGCTCCCAGCAGTCCCCTTTTCTGATGCACAGATTGTGCAGAATTGAACTTCAGGCAATGATTTTCATTGCAAAGGTTGGTTTTACTCCCTGTGCCCCCAGAAATATTGCTCTCCTCCTCATCTTTATAATGCCAAATGCTCTCTCTCCACCACAGAGAGTGTTCTGGAGTGGTCCTGGTTGTAACGGGCCTCAACCACATTCCTCATGGGTCCCCTGTAGGATGTCAGCAGCGTGATGGGATGTGCAATGCAGAGATGCCCACCATCACCCAAAAGGATCCTTCAGGTGGGTAATGTTTTATTTACATAAATTGGGCTTTTACGTAGAACCTGTGAATCATGGATTGATCCTGGATTCTCAACAAAAATATATTTAAATTTGGCATTAGAGTCACATACAGCCTGCATTTGAGTGGAATAAAAAAAGCTTCCTGTTAAAATAACAAGCTGCATTTTCTTTTTCTCATTTATTCTCATGTGGCAGCCATCGATGCTCCCCACGACCTTTTGGAAGGTGGAAGACCAAGCCAGCTGCTAAAAAACCAGAGGTGACTAATGGTAGTTCATTCCCACTGGGAAGCTGGATGACCCTGCTCATCAGCTGGAGGATGCGGTCTGCCCTGTCTTGTCCTGTGGACAATGTCACTCACAGTGGACCGTGGCATGTCAAAGGCCCTGGCTACCACACCGTAAGATGTGCCACACGCCAGCCAGAAAAGAAATACCAAGACCTCAGTCTCTTGTCCCCCCAGAGTGTGAGGAACCCGAAGCTGATCCACCAGATGCTTGATGGTCTTGCCGAAAATCCGGTCTTGTGTCGGGCTGACTGTCAGCGTAAAGGGCCAGGACAGAAACCTTTATGTTTGCAAAGCAGTAGAGACATGGAAGACCATGTAAAATAGAACATTAATGTATTTCATTGAGGAAATTAAATCTAATTTTTTGAATGTTTCTATTTATTTTTGATGTCTTACATTTTAGTTTATGAAGCATTTTTAAATGCTGGAAAATCTCGTGTGTTTTTTTACTCGGTGAAGAATGAAAATATTTAAAAAATGAAAGTATTTTTGTTTTAAACAAGTGATATGGTTTGACTCTGAATAAAAAATACTAAACTTTGAACTCACAAGTGTTTCATGTAGTTAGAATATACAACTCATAATCCAGTGTTGAAAAAGAATGTTAAACTCTTACGCAAAAGACTGTGTAACCTTGAGCACAATTAGTGACAAATGCTTAAGTTTAACTAAAAAGAAACTTTAAGTTTAACTCACAAGTTGTTCATATCTGGCCAGGGCATCCAGAGGAAATCTTCTGAGACGTCTGCTTCTCCTCCTTGCTGTCCTGTGATGCTGTATATCTGCTCGTTTTCGGTTTGATCTCACGAAAAACGGTTGAATTATTGCCAACAGGAACACGGACAGATTCATATTCAAAGCTATTTTCAGTAAGGCAGAAGAGAAAACTACTGAAAAAATGCCTCCTCCCAAGAGCCCGGGATTATTTCTGAACAAATACATTAAATCAACACCAATGTGTTTGTAATTTTATTATTTATAAATCAGCCACGTTTTCCATGATCAGGGGCCTCATTTATAAAACTTTGCGTAGAATTTGCGTCAGAAGTGGCGTACGGATGAAACATAGGACATGCGTACGCACAGAAATATTCGGATTTATAAAACCGTGCGCACGCACATCCTACGCATCTTTCCCTTAATAAATCACAAGCAATCCTAAATGCAGCGCAGCTTTTGCGGCTTCATGACACGCCCATAGTTGCCCATAAATAGTCCGTGAAACGCCCACGAATTAATATTCATTGATTGCTAAATCATGGCAAAAAAAGAGAGGAAATCAAAAAAACGTAACTTCACTCAATGAGAAGTAGAAGTTATCGTTGGCGAGGTGGAAAAGAGGAGAAAAGTGTTGTTTGGAGGGCAGAGTGTGGGCATTACTAATGCCAAAAAGGCACGTGAGTGGCAAACGGTGGCAGACGCCGTAAATGCTATCCTCACAACCTTGTGAGGCTACAGCGCTAACATCGGGGGGAGCGCCAGATGCATGCACTGGGTGACACGCGTGGTTCCTCCGAGTGCTCCTCTGTAACGCCGGGCCCAAAAGCCCGCAGAGTTCCAACAGGACGGCTCGAGGAAGTCGGAACCGGCTCATAAGCCACTCGTCCTCGTTTGCCAGCAAGTCTTCTTGCTGTCTAAACATGCGTTCACTCCAAATACTTCCATTTGCCACATCTTCTAAGAGCGAAAGATCAGCCATTGTGCGTCATTACGCATTGTGATGGGGCATTTTATTTCCCTCCATTTAATTGACAATTAAACAAGCTACAGATGTCGGTAAAAATCCACGTGGAAATTGGAAATTGTTCAGCGCAAATGTCATTTCTTGTGGCTTTCTGAATGGTTGAACATACGCCATACATTGTTTTATCAAAAATAAAACAAACTAAAGGCATATGCATGAATACCATAATTCCATAGCTTATGAAGAAATGTTTTAATATGAAAACAATTTTCCCCAGTGGACAATTAATACATCTGTCCATCTGTCCGCACGCCCCCACCTATATCTGCCCCGCCAGACAGACACACTGACGAGAATATCAGTTTTGTACATTATTTCGTTCTGTTAACTATATTATTTATGAGGATGAATTGCACAACATGCCAATGTTGTAGAACATATTTCACTTTTCTTTTTCCAAAATATGTGTTTGTTTGAATTTCTGTTGTAGTTTTCGTTTGATCTTTTTTGTTTGTTTCACTGCTGATCGATCAAACGGGTGTTCGTGTAGGCTGTTAATTGTAAGACTTGCTTTGTGAGGTCTTCATGTTATTTATGAGAGGCAATATTGGCATTTTCACTTTCACGTGTTTCTTCCATCTGCCGACGGTGTCGCCGTTTCTCATTTCACCCATTTTTGTGCGTACGCCTGGGTCAGAGCTTGCGTGAAGGACCGCACATTTTCGCGTCAAGTTTGCTTTTTATAAATCTCAACTATTGCGTAGAGAGTGGCGTACGCCTTCTTTTGTGCGTACGCAACGTTTAGAAATGAGGCCCCAGAACACAGCAGATTCATAAATATTCTTTGTAAAAATGTTCATATTTATTATGTTTTTACTTTGACAAATAGGTGTCATTCTCCGCGTTAAATAGTAGTTCGCCTCCAGACCAGGTGGTGGCGGTAATGCGTCACTTTGTTTCCGTGTCAAGCGCCATATGAAAACACCCGAAAGACAAAAAGTAGTGAGCATGGGTGTCCGAATTGCTTTGAAAATTCAGAGAACTATATAGAGAACTATATAGTGCCGCACTATATAGGGTTTTAGTAGTTAGGGGTTAGGGTAGGAATTCGGACACAGCCAAGGTTTTACCCCAAAACTCCCCACTTCCCATGAGTCTTAGGGGCTGAAGGCGGGGCTAACCCCCGCATCGCTAAAATATCAATGAATTATGTTTCATTGCTTAGATAAAATTAAAGAAATGTAATAAAGACATCTGATTTTTGATGTCATTTTTATTTTGAGGATTCGAACAAAAGAATGCTCCCCTGGCATATCTGAAGTTTAATTTTAAATTTGTGTTTTGTATTGTACTTTCGTTTTGTACAATAAAGTTTAAAAAAAAGTAATATTGTAGTGGCGGTCATGTGCATTTTAGGTCTGTTAGCAGCAGGGGATTGTGAGATGCGGTCTCTTGATCTAATTAGGGCTCAGCATGAGCGTTTCTGTTTGCCCACGTTTCTTTTCATATGGCAGTTCATAGTCGCAGACCAGACCCTGCGACAGCGTCTGATGTGACACAGAGGGAACAGTTAAGTCAACCTCTTCGGAGGGAAACAGAGGGGGCTGGTAGCCCAAATAGGTGGCCTCAAAAGGGGACCTTCCTGTGGTGACGAGACCAGACTATTATGGGCGTATTCTATCCAGCTCAGATGGTTAGACCACGAACTGGGGTTCTGGGAACAAACGCATCGAAGGGCAGACTCCAAATCCTGGTTCGTGCGTTCGGTCTGGCCAAGCTGGCCGTGGCACCCAGTCCCTGGCAAAAGTTCTTCCAGACCTGGGAAGAAAACTGGGGGCCACGATCAGAAACAATGTCACACGGAATGCAATGGAGCCGGAAAACATTGTCAGTGAGGCACTTGGCGGTCTCAGTAACAGTGGGAAGTTTGGGCAGCGCCACGAAATGAGCAGCCTTGGAGAATCTGTCCACAATCGTTAAGATGACAGTGTTCCCTTGAGAGGCAGGGAGTCCGGTGACGAAATCCACTGCTATGTGAGACCATGGTCTGGAAGGGACAGGAAGTGGATTAAGAAGGCCAGTAGGAGCTTGATGGGAGGATTTTCTAGTGGCGCAAATGGTGCAAGCAGCCACATAGGCCTTAGTGTCTGAGATGATGGAAGGCCACCAGAAATGCCGCTGGACTTGGAGTAGAGTCCGACGGAACCCCGGATGGCAGGAGAACCGAGACGCATGGACCCAAGTCAACACTCCAGACCGGACCGACGCTGGGACATACTGGCGATTGGGTGGTCCACCTCCGGGGTCCGGATCAGTGGCCAGAGCTTGCTGGATGGCGGTCTCGATCTCCCAGGAGAGACTGGCAAGCACACAGGACGGAGGGAGGATGGGACTAGAGGAGGTCTCTGGTTCTTCAGGGGAATGCAGGCGGGAGAGCGCATCAGGCTTCACGTTGTGTGACCCAGGGCGAAAGGAGACAGTAAAATGAAACCAGCTAAAAAACAAAGCCCAACGGGCCTGACGAGGGTTGAGTCTTCTGGCAGAAACGATGTATTCGAGGTTTTTATGATCTGTCCAGACTATAAAGGGAAGTTCGGCACCCTCCAGCCAATGGCTCCATTCTTCCAAAGCCAATTTAATGGCCAGCAATTCCCTGTTACCAACGTCGTAATTGCGCTTGGAGGGTGACAGTTTGCGGGAAAAGAATGCACACGGGTGAAGCTTCCCATCTGGAGTGCGTTGGGAGAGGACCGCCCCCACCCCGGTATCAGAGGCATCCACCTCCACCACAAACTGTCGAGACGGATCGGCTTGGGCCAACACGGGGGCGGTGGTGAACCGGGTCTTGAGAAGGTTGAAGGCATCCTCAGCTTCCTGGCTCCACAAAAAAGGAGTCTTGGGAGATGTAAGAGACGTTAGGGGGTGTGCAATGCTGCTAAAGTTGCGCATGAAGCGACGAGAAAAATTAGAAAAACCAAGAAAACGCTGAAGGTCTTTACGGGAGGTTGGTCGGGGCCATTCCTTAATGGCAGCGACCTTCGTGGGATCCATGTTAACATGACCCTTTTCTATAACGAAACCTAGGAATGAGATCTTGGGGACATGGAATTCACATTTCTGCGCCTTTATTTTCGAGGAGTCTTTGGAGGACCAAATGAACATGTTGGACATGGGAATCGAGAGAGGGGGAATAGATAAGAATGTCGTCCAGGTAGACAAACACAAACCGATTAAGAAAGTCTCTGAGCACGTCATTTACGAGTGCCTGGAATACTGCTGGTGCATTGGTTAACCCAAAAGGCATCACCAGGTACTCGAAGTGGCCTAAAGGTGTGTTGAATGCTGTCTTCCATTCGTCTCCCTCTCGCACCCGCACAAGATGGTAAGCATTACGGAGATCTAATTTGGTAAAGACCGAAGCTCCCTGGAGATACCCAAAGGCTGAATTTAGTAATGGCAAGGGGTATTTGTTCTTTACCGTGATGTTATTGAGATGACGGTAGTTAAAACAGGGCCGAAGAGACTTGTCCTTCTTCTCCACAAAGAAAAAGCCAGCCGCCAGGGGAGAAGAGGATGGTCGGATTATGCCCGCAGCGAGGGACTCCTTTATGTACCGTTCCATGGCCGTGAGTTCTGGTCTGGAGAGACTGTACAGTTTGGAAGAAGGTAAGGTGACACCTGGGAGCAGATCTATGGCAATGTCATATGGTCTGTGAGGAGGAAGGGTGGAAGCCCTTTGCTTACTGAACACCGCTGCAAGGTCATGATACACCGGAGGGACGCCAGACAGGTCTGGGGAAACAGGTGGCAAATCAGTAGTCTGTAAATCAGGAAGGGCAGAGCGAAGAAAGGGTGGAGTGACAGTAAGGACTCCAACTTATAATGCAGTTTGTCTGCCAGTCAATGTGGGGATTATGCAAACTAAGCCATGGACGTCCCAAAATGATCTGGCAGGAAGTAGCCTGAAAAACATAAAACTGGAGAGACTCACAATGGTTGCCAGAAAAACACAGGGTAACAGGAGTAGTCTGGTGCTGAATCAGAGTTAGAGTCTGTCCATTAGCTGCACTGACCTTTAAGCAGGGGTCCAGGGGGAGGAGAGTTAGTCCAGCTTCAAGGGCTAGGTTCTTATTGATGAAGTTTCCCTCAGCACCGGAGTCGATGAGGGCGGATATGGATCGGGACCAGGAACCAAAAGAGAGAGTGACCAGGAATTCAGTTCTAGCTGGGGTTTGAGAGTCAGAGACAGTGCCCTTCAGTGTCCCCATGATCACTGAAGGGCTCTCTCTTTTAGCTTGAGGTGGCAGACTGCCACTTGGTGATTTTTACTGCCACAGTGTGACGGGGTCCCGCCGAGAAAGGATGCAGAGGAGCCAAGGTGAGGAGGATCTGTCTTTATTAAAGACACGGTGAGCACCACGCAGGGCCAGACAGCACACTCTGTCACTCCTCTCTTTTTCACCACCTGCGGTGCTCACCTTTAAATGGGATGCCACGCCCACGGGGCGTTGCTCTCCATTTCCCAGCCAGGCGGCACCACAGGTGGAAATCATAAATAAGAAAACACAAAATACATCAACAATAAAATACGGTGTGCCCCCCCCCTCGGCATCTGACGGTGCCACACCGTCACACCATCCCCCTCCTCTGAGAGATCGATGGTGTGCAGCGATCCAGTCCAGCCCTCCGCCGCCGCGCAAGCCCACGCCGATCCACCAACCCGTTCCGCAGGCGCCCCTCGCCTAATGTAGAGGCCCTGTCCGGTTGGTCTGCAGGCATCAGCGGGACTGTCCTCCGGCGCGTGCTCCTCCACCCACGTCCTCGCGTCGGATGGACGCACGGGCTGCGGCCGCTCCACGACGGCGACCCTTCCGATCCGCTCCTCGGTGCGCCGCTCCGGTCGTTCCCAGCCCCGGCAAAGGCCCTTCCGTCGGCCACACGCCCCCGCTGGTCTCCTCCCGGATGGCACCTCAGCCGATCGGAGCCGCCGACAGCAGGTTACAGGCGAGTTGTGACGCCTCTCCCGGAGCACTCCCCTGACGGCCCGGTAAACGTCGGTCCGCCCCCTGTCCAGCTCCGCGCCCGGAAAGAAACAATACGGCGTCCAACTCGGCGCCCAGGATGAGCGGGGGACCTCGCGGGCAGCAGGGGCGGACCGCCGGAGCGCGAAGACGGCTGGAGATGGGACGGGCACGCCGCCCGGTTCCACTGCCGCGGATGCGGGCGTTGGAGGCCTGCGCTGATGCCTGCAGACCAACCGGACAGGGCCTCTACATTAGGCGAGGGGCGCCTGCGGAAGGGTTGGTGGATCGGCGTGGGCTTGCGCGGCGGCGGAGGGCTGGACTGGATCGCTGCACACCATCGATCTCTCAGAGGAGGGGGATGGTGTGACGGTGTGGCACCGTCAGATGCCGAGGGGGGGGCCACACCGTATTTTATTGTTGATGTATTTTGTGTTTTCTTATTTATGATTTCCACCTGTGGTTCCGCCTGGCTGGGAAATGGAGAGCAACGCCCCGTGGGCGTGGCATCCCATTTAAAGGTGAGCACCGCAGGTGGTGAAAAAGAGAGGAGTGACAGTGTGTGCTGCATGGCCCTGCGTGGTGCTCACCGTGTCGGCAATAAAGACCGTTCCTCCTCACCTTGGCTCCTCTGCATCTTTCTCGGCGGGACCCCGCCACACACAGTAAAAACATTCTCCTCTTGTCCGACGCTCCTCTCTTTCCTTTGGTGTTAAACGCGTCCTACCAAGCTGCATCGGTTCCTCAGGGGTTAATGAGTGAGCAGGAATATCGGCAGAAGAAAAAACAGAAGGGGGCGTGACCGTACGTGTCGTGGGTCTCGGGAAGGCCAGCTGGGACTTGTAGTTTCGAGAGCTGCGGCGCTTGCGGAGGCGGTTATCAATCCAAATGGAAAGTGTAATCAAAGACTCAAGGGAGTCCGGTTTATCATAATGCAATAGTTCATCTTTGATTGAATCTGTTAATCCATTATAGAACACTTCCTGTAGGGCTCACGTGTCCCAACCTGCTTCCGTGGCTAAGATGCGGAAGTCAACGGAGTACTCAGCCACAGAGCGAAATGCCCCAAAAAGGCTTGAAAAGATAATGGAGCGGAGCTGCGATTAGCCAGGAAGGCTTCTGTCCATTCCAGAGCCCGACCTCGCAATAAACCAACGACGAAGGCGATCTTGGCTTCATCCGAGGAATACATGGCAGACTGTTGCGAGAAGACCAGAGTGCATTGCAGGAGAAAACCACGACAGTGATCGGTGGTTCCGGAAAATGGATCCGGGTTAGGAATACGTGCTTCATGTACAGGCGAGGGACTCACAGGAGGCGGCTGAGGAGGAGGAGCAGCTGAAGCCGAAAGTGCGTCGCGTCAGCGATGGTCTGAAGCAGAGATTGGAGTTGTGCTAGTTGCTGCGAGATGGTCTGTTGATTGTTTGACAGAGCGTCGATCATCTGTCCTTGTCGGTCCAGGGTGGAGGCATGGGTAGACAGAGTCTGATTAATGGGGTCTGAGCCTGCTGGGTCCATAATGGTCAGTCCGTTCTGTTAGAGTTCACGAGGCTGGACCAAGAAGCAGGACAGAACAGATATGGTTGGTGAGAAAGTTTTTAATCAGTCCCAGTGGTGGTGGGGAAGTTCCGGCTTAGACGGCTGGATCCTGGACGGCAGATGAGACCAAAGGTGTGGAGGTTTCTGGATGTCAGTCCGTCTGCTGAGAGCAGACGGACTGACATCGGCTGGAAGGTGAGGAGTCCATAAATAGGCTGAAGGTTGACGAGGAGACTGGAAACAGGTGAGGCGATTATTCCCCGGTAGGAGTGGGAGGAGCTCATAATCCTAACAGTGTATTGTTTTCCTCCTACAGAAACCATATTAAAACAAAAAATATATTTCTATCCCCATCTTTTTACGTTTTCAAACTTTTTTGAAAATGTTCCAGGGAGCCACTAGGGCAGCGCCAAAGAAAAAAAATGCGTCTCCCGAGCCGCAGGTTGCCGACCCCCGTACCAACCTATAATGTTTTTGAAAAATCCTCAAACCACAATTCCAAAACATATGCAATGTCTAAATAATTATAATAATATTTCTGGATATAAGATTAACCAAAATAAGTCAGAAGCAATGATGACATCTCAATGGTGGCCCTCCTAACTTGATGAAGGAGTAACTTTCCACTGGTCTTAACAAGGTTTCAAATATTTGGGAGTGATTCTGTCACCCCAACCCACACAACTTTATGACGCCAACTATACAAAACTACTAAACCAGATAAAGAATTAATTGACCCGTTGGGAAATTTTACCTTTGTCTTTATTGGGCAGAGTAGAAACTGTGAGGATGAATGTGCTTCCTCGTCCTCTGTTTTTCGTTTCAATCTCTTCCGGTCAACATCCCTGTAGCAACTTTCAGCAGGTTGAACAAAATGATTTCTCAATTTATATGTCAGCGAAAAAGACCTAGAATTAAACTGAAAACATTATTTTTACCAAAAAATAAAGGTGGTCTGGCTCTACCAGATCTAAAAGTATACTACTGGGCGGCTCAGTTGACGGCTATCATTGCCTGGATCAGAGAGGACAAGGTAGTAAAATGGATTAAAGTGGAACAAGGGGAAACTAAAGGGTTGTCTACTCTTCCGTTTATTGACCTAAAATCTGTCAACAAAGTTAGAATTGGAAATTAGTGGATCAAACATACTCTAAAGACGTGGAATGTAGTTAAAAAAATGTTACTTGACACAGGGTCAATTTCCAGAGCAATGCCTATTGTCGGTAATATAGACTTTCTGCCTTCAACACAGGACCCCGGTTTTAGGACACGGGCCACTAAAGGCCTTATTACTCTTAACCAGCTGTTCGATGGAGCAGAATTTAAGTCTTTTTCACAGCTTCAAGGACAGTTTGGTCTCTAACAGAATGATTTTTATAAATATCTACAATTCAGGCATTACATCATGAGCCACAAAGAGAGAGACAGAATTAAAAAAAAAAAACTGCATAGAACAATATTTTACTACAATTGCAGAAAATGTTTTTCCAACTCATAAACACATCTCCAACTTGTATAAGAGACTCTCAACTGCTGCTAGACAGAATATGTATAATATCAAAGAAAAATTAGAATCCAACTGTATAATATAAGACAAACAATGGGACAAATTGCGTGACGACAGTCATAAAGGAACTAAAAGCCAACTATGGAAAGAATTTGATTGGAAAATCAAAATGCGATTCTTTCTCACTCCTCTGTTGATCTCGAAGTTTATTTGGGGTTCAACTACAGCCATATATGTTGGAGGCAATGCAGAGAAATTGGGGATCATACACATATTTTCTTTGACTGCCCCGTTATTAGTGACTTTTGGAAAAATATCAAGAGGGAGATTCAAACAATGGTAGAACAAAACGTTCCTTTGAGTGCCATGTCGTGTTTGCTGAGTGTATTACCAGGGTACCTTGGTTCTGATCAGATATATATAGCATGCATTTTACTATTGGTAGCAAAAAAAACTATAACAGGAAATTGGAAAAAGGTTGCATCACCATCTTTAACAGAATGGAAACAAAGAATCAGATATATTTATTCGGTGGAAAAAATGACAGCGTCTCTACAACTAAACACTGACGTCTTTGAACGTAGATGGCACACTGTTAAACTTTATTTGGGGTTGTAACTGTAATATGTACCTTTATTCATGGTTGTATAACTATCTGTTTAACTGAACTACTTGTCTCATATTTCCTCAGTGCAATTTTTGTTTTAATTTGGAAAAAAAAATTGTACACCTTACTGGATGTGGACTTATGGTCAAATGTATCTCAGGGAATTGTTGTTTATTTGTTGTGATGAGAAAGCAAAAAAAAAAAAGTAAAAAAAAAACAGGTGAAGAGCTATAGCAGGTAGAGAGGCGAGGGAGGGTCTTTTGCTTCAAACTCTGTCAGAGAGATGGAAACATGGGCAACAGATTAAGATGCAGCTTTCACTGTGGGAGTTGAAGCAGAGACTTTCTCTGGGATGATTTTATGAACTCAACCATGGAAACATGATTACCAAGTAGAACTCTTCAAAATAATAAACCTGATCTCTCCACATTTTCCGTGTCTACCATGCATTCATATACACACTGCTCCATGTAGCAATCAGACGATTACTTTAGCTGGTAGCTCCTCCCACACGCTGCCGCGGTGTTAAGCTTTAAAGAACACTATTCCTAAGAGGCGGGGCGTTGCACACCCCCAACAACAGGTTAGATGACAGAGCCCATTAGGCGTCTCTACCTGGTGCGTTCACAGAGCTTCGGTACGTAAGACTCCAACAGCCCCACAGCCTAACGTAGACGGCTATAATATATTCATGAGGGGAAAAAACTCGCCGAACCGACCCTTAAAACACCCAAATTATGCATACCCACCCAAACCCATTTTTACCTGCAAATTTAGAACCAAAACTGCCAAATTTGGCACTGCTGCTAGCTCCTCTTGTAGAAAAAATGTGCTCCCTCCACAGCTCACTGTGACGTTACCTTCTGTTAGGTAGTAAGCCGGTCAGCCCAGTGGAAATTTCAGATTAAAAGCACTTCCATTGCAGCTTTACTTCCGTTGTGAGTTAATGTGTTGTGTTGTGTTGTGTTGTGAGTTAATGTGTTGTGAGCTGTTGTGTTGTAAGTTATTGTATTGTGAGTTATTGTGTTGTGTTGTAAGTTATTGTATTGTGAGTTATTGTGTTGCGTTGTGAGTTATTGTGTTGTGAGTTATTGTGTTGTAAGTTATTGTGCTGTGTTGTGACTAAATGTGTTGTGAGTTATTGTGTTGTGTTGTAAGTTATCGTGTTGTGTTGTGAGTTAATGTGTCGTGAATTAATGTGTTGTGTTGTAAGTTAATGTGTTGTGTTGTGACCCTTCTTGGCCACCGTACTAATGCAGTAATAAGAAAATACAGTTCCCCAGAAAAGATTAAAAAAAAATGTTCAAATGTGGTGTCAACATGGCCGGCCCTCCCTATACGCTAATTATGCAGCCGCGTAGGGCCCCCGTCACCTGCAGGGCCCTGAAGTGGCGAAAAAAATAAAATGAAAAAAGACCCAAATCTGGCAACCCCTTTCATAGCACGTCCGTACCAACGTGCACTCTGAATGTTGTGCAAAAGAAAATTGCCTGCACTATAATGATCACCTGAACCAATCTGGCAACCCAGATAATGACGTTAAGCCACTCTTCAACGATTGGACAACATCACTGCATGTGAGCCTGGCACAGTGTGCATCTACGAGCGCATTTTGTTTCAATAAAGTTGGGGGAAAGAAAAAAACGAGCGAAATTTGTCACTCTGATCAAAGCAACAACAAGAGAACATCATGCCACAGAGACTTTATCCATCAGAATGACCAACCACACTCTCTGATCCAGTAATAATGGATTTGGTGCAAGGTCCTTTTCAGACTGATAAAGACTCTGACTTCCCAAAATCCCCCTCATTGAGCTGTTCTTTATTTTGGATTGTTTTATTGTTATTTGATTTTCTATTAAGTTGCTGTTTTTAATAAGTTGGAGTTTTGTGAATGTCATTTTTTGAGTGCCTAATTTTACATTAAAAAAATAAATATATTTATATATATATTTACATTTGTCATTCATATTTTTTTCTTTTCAGTTTTAAAATTGGTTTGGCACCTCTTAATGTGCATCCAACATGCAAGCAATAAACTTATTCAATTCTTCAGCAGCAACAATAATACATTCACAAAATGTCTCATTTATATTACAACAACAGTTGCGTTTTGTTGGTGCTGCTGATCAGTTAGAGGGCCCACAAATTAAATTTCGCTTAGGGCCCCCGGAAGACCAGGGCCTTGGGTGTCAAGATTAACTGTGAGAAACTCCAAACATGTGGCTGTGAGAAACAAATGACTCATGTTTCTTCAAGCAACATTTGAATCTTCTAGAGCAAAATGATGACAGAGTCCTGCTTGATGTGACATTAAAGCTCCCCGTACAAAAGCTGAAATTGTATAAACCTAATCTTCGCCATCATTTAGCCCTTTTTGTCCTAATTGGTGTATCGCTGTATTTGTGCGTCCTTACCTTAAACCTCATCAACCACTTTACACGTCAGTAACAGCAGTTGGACAGGAGGAAGAAACAGAAGAAACGTGTTTAGTTAAGTTAGTGGAAAAACTCTCATTCCTAAAGAAAGAAACACAGACACAAGAAAATGCTGGAGATGCATGTATCACAGAGTGATACTGAGGCAGCTCAGGGTAGAATGAGAAGGGCTAGGATGCATCACAACTGAGAAGAGTCCACTTGAAAAAGGTGCTGAACAATGAAAGTCACTTTCCCTACACCATACTAAGGGGCATTCTCACCAAATTCACTTAACACAGAATTATGTCAGCACACATGCAGGTTCAGATGTATTCATTTTCAGGCAAGGGAAGTTTTTGCTTCCAGTGCTTACATGCTAGTTGTCTTATGGTAATTAAAGATTTTTCATTAATTTTTATACATTTTCCCCAACGGGCAAAGAACATTAATTGGCAAATTCACACCAAAAATCCCAGATTGAAAAAGAAAATACAGCTAGCATTCAACAGTTTTGTAAAGTTTAGTTACCACAACAGCTTTTTTAATCATTTCTATGTAATTTATCTACTGTATATTTTTTCTTTAAGCATTTTCTTGGATTGATCTTTTACTTTCTTTGCAGCATTTGTTAAGTTTACAGTTATAAATGTATATTTTATTTAGAGTGTTGACCTACCTTAACTCCATGTCCAATGTCATCTAGCACGTTGTAGTCAATGGGCTTCCTGATGTAGCGCACAGGCCTCTCTGGGTTGGAGGGGGCCACAATTTTATGAGAGCGGCAAGTGTTCTTGTTTGTGGTCAGGATACCGATCTCTCTCCTCGCCACCTTTTCCTTGTGAATGTCAACTGTCTGGAAAGACAGAGAACAATATGTCAGTGTTTAAGACCAATGTTCAAAGATAGATAGATATCTAACCCTCCACAGCTCCCACTGCCTCAACAGAGCAAAGAACATCATCAGAGACACATCACAACCCATACACTCTGTTTGACAGGTTGCCTTCAGGCAAATACTAAATGTCAAGCAGAATGAGGACAAAAAGAAATAGTTTTTATCCAACTGCCATAGACATGTTAAACATGGCTAGAAAAAATAAAACCTGTACCTCTTCTTGTAAATTGTAATACAGTGAAAGTTTTCTTCATAATGATAATTATATACTAGTATTTTTGTCTCTGGTTTTAACAATTTTGACACACACTGGATCACTTTTTATGCATTATTTATCATTTTGTCATTTTTAGTAATACATTTTTATGTATTTATTTTTAACCAGGGGTTGTTTAAGGTATGGATATGCACAGACAAGAAAGCACTATTAATTACATTGTAAATGTGACAATGACAAATAAAGATCTATCTACCTAGGAAATCTATATAGAGAAACATTTAAATTTAGCTCAGAAAGACTCCATTTCAACTTAAGGGTAGATGTGTGGTTAGTCTGTCAGTCTATAAGAAGTCATTGGTCATATAGAGACACTGAGATTGCAGAAGCAAACAATATATAGTTTATTGTTGTAAAGCAGTTTACTAATCTTTGAAAATATATTTTTACAGATTCTTTATAACCCCACAATAAGCTGGATAATAGGAACCCGGAATAGGATTCAGATGCACATTTCACGATCAACTGTGTTCGCCCACTGTGGGTATTGTTGGAAAAATCTGAATATGGATAACAACCTGTGCTGAAGCCTGGAGCCACAAGGGAAAATACATTTTCAATGGCACAGTCCACAGTATGAGGAATTCCTGTTTTATATTCTGAAGAAGAGAATTTTCTAGGTTTCATCCAGAGAGTTCTTCTTTTAATGGTGAAGGTTTTCAATCAGTGGTTCCTGCTAATGCTAGAATGAGTGACAGGTCTATAAGGAGGGAAAATGAACAAATGCAGTTCTGCCAAATGTGTGAATTACAAAAAACAGTAAGGTAGACAACTGTGCCACAAAAAGCTCTAAACCAATTTCAATTCAAGATCTCCAGCCCATCAGGACACAGAACAGGGTGTGCTGTATAAAAAAAGCAGCATAATCGTTTGAACAGATTGAGCAAAACCGCAAAAGATGAATTGCGACTTAGAGAGGGAAGACTGTCTTCTGTTCTACTTGACTGGGATTTTTAGAGGGGTTATTGGGGCATATACTGTAGAAGGATGGATTAAAATATGTTCTATGTGGGTCTCGATCGCATGGCCAGCCTGAAAACAAAAAACCATGTGGCTCTGATATTGTTTAGGAGGCCGGACCAGACATGGTTGCGGGCCGGATGTGGCCTGCGGGCTGTAGTTTGTCCACCCCTGGTCTAACCCATCAAACATAATTACCATCCCTACTTCCATGTGATGGTGATGTCAAGATGGCTAATAAAGTCTCTCAGTTCCCCACAGAAATCACAGCTAAACATTGTGCTAAACTGTTTGCAAATGTTTTTCATGACAGTAAGATAAACTGCTTTGTTCTTCTTGTAACGTGTTGGAGTACCAACAAAAGTCAGTGATTGATGAGAACTTCTCAACTGAGAAACCTTTAAGGAGAATGGTACAAAGTTCTGGACTTTCCAGGACAGACATTTCACTAATCAGACAGCAGCCAAAAAGCTTACATATGTCAACCACTGAGAGTCAAACTAAGTCAAACAGAATGTCTTCTTGCACATAAACATTTGCGCATTTTTTATTTAATCAAACCCTTTTATGATAGTTTTTAAACTAGGTTTGTGGGCATGTGTGTGATCATGGTATGTATTTGAAATTACCACATGTAAATTTACCATAAAACTGAATAACCGACATGTGTTAATTTACCATGAATGTAATATCACCATAAGTATGAATTTAGCATAAATTTGAATTTACCACATTTGTGAATTTACCATAAATGTGAATTTACCACATGTGAATTTATCATAAATGTGAATTTACCACATGTGAACTTAACATAAACCTGAATTTACCATAAACGTGAATTTACCATGGATGTGAATTCATCACGTGTGAATTTACCACATGTGTGAATTTATCATAAATGTGAATTCACCACATGTTAATCTACCATAAATGTGTATTCACCCATGTGTGAATTTATCATAAATGTGAATTTATCATAAATGTGAATTTACCACATGTATGAGATTACCATAAATGTGAATTTACCACAAGTATGAATTTCTCAATAAATGTGAATTTTTCACGTGTGAATTTAGCATAAACATGAATTTACAAAATGTGTGAATTTATCATAAAGGGTAGAGTGTCCGCAATCACACACCCACGCACTCTCACAATCACACCTAGGGACAATTTACAGTAAGTTGACCAATTAACCTATGAAGCATGTTTTTGGATGGTGGGAGGAAGCCGGAGACCCCGGAGAAAACCCATGCATGCACGGGGAGAACATGCAAACTACACAGAGAGGTCCCCCATTGATGTTCTGGTTCAGGTCCCCCAGCCGGGACTTGAACCGGGGCCTTCTTGGTGTGAGGCAAGAGCGCTAACAACTACGCCACCATGCATAAATTGAATTGATCATCAAATGTGTAAATTTATCACATTTGTAGCCATTCCTGCATAATTAATGTGAATACCTTGTGAGTGGATGAAATTTTGCCAACACAACTGATGTGAACAGAAAGCACTTTAGACATGTAAATACAGCCTGCACTCCCCTAACAGAGGGAGAAGCATGTCATTGTCGCTGCATGCAGCATTTTGAATGTCTAGAGCTGTAAGGCCTTTAATGGACACTCTGTATCTCTGAAAACCAAAATGTTCTTCCTGTGAGTGCACAGTAATAGTTGAAGGTTTTAGCCTTCATCAGATTAAGACTTTCCATCAAACAGAAGCATTTTCTCAAATGTGAGTGGCGTGCCAGCCTCTGTCGGGGAGGACAAAGATGCAACACACAGCTGCAGTGCTGGATGTTTCTTTTACACAACTAGGGACGTTTGTTTAGATTATAAGCAGTGCTTCAAGCTACAACTACAGAGTGCAATCACACTAACAGCCATTTTTCCTGCGTTTGTACAGAGCAGAAACAAAGAAAGGCTTGCTTATCCTCCTAGACTGTATGGATATTAGATGTAGGATGTTCTACCTAGAATTAAAAGAATTAAAAACTTATTTCTATTGTTCATCACACTGCAAAAACAGGCCCCTTAGAAACAAGTCAAAAATTCTTATACCATTGACAGATTTTCTTTAAATGAGCAAAACACTCTGCCATTGGGGTGGTAAAAATGGTCTTGGCAAGATTTCTAGTTTTAAGAGCAGTGCAGTGTGAGATATCCCTTGAAGTATTTCCCCAAAGGGTGATGCTGTTCATCATGGTGCAAAAGAAAAATGTCATAACTATAAACAGTACTACATTAAACTGATAAGGTCTCCTAAAGGTGTAGAGAAACAGCAGATACAGCTCATTTTTACAGTAAACATAATTTAAAAAAAGGACAATAACAACTATCTACCAAAAAGCTGAACTAACACACAGCTATCTTCCCACTATTATGAGGAAGGATAGATTTATTTTCACTCTAGTAAACAGCACCCCCCAGGTAAAGAGTCCTTAAGTCTGAGATGCTGCACATGTAATGTCCGGAGAGGAAAACAAATGCAACTATGCACATGCAGGATAACACCCTCTATGACTAAGAAAGACACAGTCATGTACCATTTAACACACAGTGAACACGCTGCAGACTTTCAGCTTGCATCAAATTTTCAAAAAATCTTTCAAATGGCTCAATAGATAAAGAAGTCCATCCTCCATGATGGAGATTGAAAACCACAGCCATCCACACTGTTGGGGCGTTTATCATGTAGGGCTGTAGAGCATCGTTTATGACAGATGCTGTGAACAATGAAATAAAAATCTCATCAAAATCTCTGAAATGCAGAAGACAAGAAAGGCCATGTCCGCTAGATTTTCATTTTAGTAGATTTTATTGAGATAATGACTTAATAACTTGTTTTTGTGCGATAAAACTACAGGATCAGCTGAGGAACGGGAGAGATTCCTACAGGAGGAAGCTGGGATCCAAACTCCAGCAGGATAACATGAGGGCGGTGTGGTCTGGAATGAAAAGATCACAGGATGTGGGGGGAGAAGCAGACCCATCAGAGGCAGCAAAGAGGCTACGTTCACACTGCAGGCTGAAACGACCCAATTCCGAATTTTTTGCCCCTAAGCGGCCCAATTCCGATCTTTTCATGACAGTCTAAATGACACAGATCCGATCTTTTCAATTGCGTCCTGAATCCGAATTGTAGCCGTTCTTTTCAATTGCGACCGCCGTCTGACCGGCCAGGCGACTTGATTCCGAACCGTACGTCATCGACACGCAACAAACGTCATCATTTTGCGTTGAAGTAGGCGGGAACAAGAACGTAAACATCAACCATGGTGGACGATGCTGCTGAGACTAGTCAGTGGAAGGGAAGGGAGGTCACTGATTGGATTAATATTTGGGGTGATCGCTCTTTTCAGGTCAAACTCCAGGGCTCTTATCGGAACTGGACGGTTTTTGAAAAGAATTCCAGCTAAATGGCAGAGCGTGGTGTTGAACCTTTCCCGCAATAACTTTTTTTCCTTTCTCCCCTTTCCGACCGTGCTCAGAAGCGCGGGGGACCCGAGGCGATCCTCCTCCTCCTCCCTGTTCTGATCCTCAGATTCTCCAGAACGGGTTAATAAAGAGTCCATAGCATTTATTCTGGGGGAAACCTTCTTTTATTACCGTCCTCATTCCTCCGTAACACACAACATGAATGCGCACCCACACTGCCCCCCCCCCTATTCTCTATCGCGGCACGCGCTTGCACACACACACGCGCGGCCCCAACACCTGCACACTTCCTTTCCACAACAGTGGGTACAGACGATCCCGACTCCATTGCCTTCTTAAAATGAGAAGATTGTAATTGTGCTGCTCCTTCGTGAAAATAAATTTAATATTACAAAAAGAGCTCCGCTTTTGACAACACTGTTGTTGACATCCATTGTTAACGTTTGCTCCGCAAACAACAAGTGACGGCGTTCACCGTTGAGTATTCTTCTGGCTTCTGCGCATGCGGGTCTCGTTTGGGTCGTGTCACGGTCACACTGGAGATCACAAAAGTTCGGATTTACTTGGAAATGTGAACGGTCTAGCAAACAATTCGGATTTTTTCAAAAAATCTGAATTGAGCATTAAGCCCTGCAGTGTGAACGTAGCCAGAGAGAGCTGACGAGTTTAAGACCTTTTTCAATAGATTAAGCTTTCTGAATGCCTCAGCCTCCCGCCCCCACACACACCACCGCCCTGCTCCTGCTGCCTCTCAGCTATCTCACCTCATGAACCTCACCTCCTCACTTTTCTCCCCCCTCTACTACACCACACCTACTGGGCCCACAGTCTATCACCCCTCCCCCCAGTCCAACCACCACCCCCTCCCTCCCTGTTTGACAGTAACAGCCTGCCAGGTGAAGAAACAGCTGGAGAAACTTAACCAGCACAAAGCAGCCGGCCCGGATGGCGTCAGCCCTCGTACCCTGAGGACCTGTGCCCACCAGCTGTCTGCGGTTCTCCAGCATCTCTTCAACCTGAGCCTCAGACTGGAGAGGGTGCCACTCCTCTGGAAGACCTCCTTTTGCCCTGTAACACCTGCAGGCCTGTAGGCCTCAAGCTCTGGCTCGGTGCGTCAGTATCATCCACCCTTCCACTGCAGCTCTGTTCTCTGCTTCTTTCAGTGATGAAAGTCAGGCAAGGAAAAAATCCCTGAACTTTTCTTTGAGCGATATGGCGGGCACAGAGCGAAATTTTGGAAAAATACGTGGTCTTAGATGCATTCTTGTGCATTCTGGCAGCTAGTTATTCACTTCTTTATCAAGAAACTAAGACTAATTGGAGCATCATGATTTGTCATTCAAACCCCTAGTTTGACTCTCCATTAAGGACTTGCAGGTCCTAAAAAAGAATTTGGAAAATTGCTCAAAGTAACACAATCCTACAATCTACGCTTTTCCTTAAAGCTGCAAAACATACAATTGCTAAAATATAGTAACATCAAAGTCCCAAATGGCAAAAAGAACACCAGTAACTATGATATTCTATGAAAATACCTCAGTTATTTATACATTATTTCTGCTTTAGAAATGACTGATGTACAACATCCACTTGCACTTTTTTCTCAAACTATAATTACATCAAAATATGGGATCTGCTTTAAACTATAATTCTCTAACATAATACATCAATTCTTTAACACCAAGTAATCTGGGAAATATCAAAACAAACATACAAACTAAACTAAACATTGTAAACATTATTTTTTAAGGGAGTGCGGGTCCAAACCATCAAATACTTATAATTAATGTCAACTATACTGAACTAAATCATGGTAATTAGGAAATACAAATAAATTAGATAGAGAAATGTATTCAAAATAAAAACTGAAACTCAAAACTAAAATTGAAATTATTTCAAAATGTGGTTTTGAGATTATTTTACACAAAAAAGTATTTGACCTACACTACCTTAAAAATCTTTTTTTTCCAGCCAAGACCACTTCAATTTGTTTTTTATCGTCTTCTCACAACTGAGGTCGTGACCACGCTCAATAATGACGATGCCTGCCATTATTTTAACACAAATTTGATCGCAAACTCTTCAGATGTGTTTGTGAAAGTTTAGCGTGGGTCCGCCAGTTTTGGTCTGTAGGGAAGCAAGTCACGCTGACCACGTGGTGCAGACAGAGCCAATCAGACCCGTCGACGCATCCGAAAGCAACTAAAACGTCCCGTCATTGGTCAATTAGGCCGGGAAGACGAGAGATGGCCACGACCATAGAGGAAGCGATCTGCGGAGAAGAAAATAAAATAAAAAATGGATAGAAAATAAAGCTAAAATTAGCTGATTTCAGACCATTTTTTAATCCAGAAAGCGATTTGCCCGTTGAGATCAGGTCTTTATTTCCCGGAAAGTACGTTCGGTTTGCTCAAAAACCCGGATTTCCGGGAATTCCCGGAAGACTTTCATCACTGTTCTTTTAATCAAACCAGTGTCATCCTACAGTACACGTGTTGTAGTACGGATGAGCTCAGCTCCTGGTTACACTCCACCTGCCTGAAAGAATTGGATGCAGTGGCTCCACTTAAATCCAGGTAGCCTAAAGTTAAAGCTGAGCCGTGGTTGAACAACGCAACTTGTGCTGCTAGACGTGAGCGCAGAAAAGCTGAACGGAAGTTTAAGAAGGACAAGCTACAGGTGTCACTACCGATGTTGAAGGACAGCTGGCGTCATTATCAGGCTACTGTTAGAGAGGCAAAAAGGGTATATTTGTCAAATGTTATCCTGTTAAACCGTCACAAGCCCCATGTCCTGTTTAGCACCATAGATGTAGCTCTAAATGCCCCCAAGTCGGTCTGTGTCCAACCTACACTGGGGACATGTGAAACCTTCCTTAAGTGTTTTTGTGGACAAGGTGAATAATGTCAGGGCCCTCATATCACCACCTACATTTGACCCCTCTGTTGTTGTGTCTTGCACTGGACCTTTTCACCAATTTGAGCCTGTGACTCTGTCCGTTTTACATGAGACTGTGAAACACCTGAAGCCCCCAGGTTCCCCCTCTGATGTGGTTCCACCATGACTATTAAAGAGGCTATCACTACTCTGGGACCTGCAGTTCTTGTTGTTATAAAGAGCAGCCTTTCCTCTGGTGTGTTCCCTAGAAACTGTAAACATGCTACAGTGCAGCCATTGATCAAGAAGCCTAAACTGTACGGGGGTCCCGCAGGGTTCAGTCCTGCTCTTCTCCCTTTACTTACTCCCCCTGGGTTCCATTCTTAGAAAGCACAACTGTGCTTTTCATTGCTATGCAGATGATACCCAGATACAGCGGGGAAAATAAGTATTGAACATGTCAACATTTCTCTCAAAAAATATATTTCTAATCGAGCTATTGACACAGAATTTTCACCAGATGTCGGCATCAACCCAAGTAATGCACACATAGAAAGAAATCCAAACATTTATGTCCATAAATGAAGTTATGTGTAATAAAGTGGAATGGCACAGGGAATAAGTATTGAACACATGAAGAAAAGGAGGGGTAAAAAGGTCTTGCAAGCCAAGAAAGCAGCTGGAGTTTGTCAGTATTTAGAAGTTAGACAAGAAGCATTGCATGATGGGTAAAAGCAAAGAGCTGTCCAAAGACCTACGCAACCTTATTGTTGCAAAACACACTGAAGGCATTGGTTACAGGCGCATTTCTAAACTTCTGAAAGTTCCAGTAAGTACCATTGGGGCCATCATTCGGAAGTGGAAAGAACACCGCATTACCATAAACCTGCCACGGCCAGGTGCTCCTCGCAAGATTTCAGACAGAGGAGTCAGAACAATCATCAGAAGGGTTCACCAACAGCCCACGACCACTCGTGGAGAGCTTCAGAAAGACCTGGAATCAGCAGGTACCGTTGTTTCAAAGAAAATAATAAGTAATGCACTCAACCGCAATGACTCCATTTTTGAAGAAGAAGCATGTTGAAGCTCGTTTGGAGTTTGCGACACAACATTTGAATGACATTCTGGGAGAAGATACTCTGGTCAGATCAGACCAAAATTGAACTCTTCGGATGAAGACACAACATGTTTGGAGGAAAAATGGCACCGCCCATCACCCCCAAAACACCATACCAACAGTCAAGTTTGGAGGTGGGAGCATCATGGCGTGGGGCTGTTTTTCAGCATGTGGTACTGGTAGACTTCATATCATTGAAGGAATAATGACTGGAGAAAAGTATCGACATTCTTGATCAGAATCTGCTGTCATCTGCCAGGCTGCTGAAGATTAAAAGAGGTTGGATCTTTCAGCAAGACAACGATCCCAAGCACACAGCCAAGGTAACACTCAACTGGTTGAAGAAAAAGAAAATAAAGCTGCTAGAATGGCCCAGTCAATCACCAGACTTGAATCCAATTGAAAATATTTGGAAAGAATTGAAGATACGGGTTCACAGAAGAGACCCCCGGAACCTTGAAGATTTGAAGGCAGTTTGTGTGGATGAATGGGCCAAAATCACACCTGAGCAATGTATTCGACTGGTTTCTCCATACAGGAGGCGTCTTGAGGCTGTAATCACCAACAAAGGTTTTTGCACTAAGTATTAAATACATTTCAGTAACCGTGTTCAATACTTATTCCCTGTGCCATTTCACTTTATTACACATAACTTCATTTATGGACATAAATGTTTGGATTTCTTTCTATGTGTGCATTACTTGGGTTGATGCCGACATCTGGTGAAAAGTTTGTGTCAACAGCTCGATTAGAAATATGTTTTTTGAGAGAAATGTTGACGTGTTCAATACTTATTTTCCCCGCTGTATACGTGCCAATAACCAAGAAGGATGCCTACTCCATCAGCCCTTTAATTGAGTGCTTGGAGGAATTAAAAACCTGGATGGCTCTTAACTTTCTCCACTTCAATGAGGAAAAGACAGAGGTGATTGTCTTCGGTCCCAGTGGCAACAGTGGGTCACACCCTATAGCTCTGGGCTCTCTCACTCAATTGGTTTAATCTATTGTCACAAAATTAGGAGTGAAGATGGGCAATTGTTTTAATTTAGACAAGCAGATCAGTTCAGTGGTGAGATCCAGCTTCTTTCAGTTAAGGCAGCTGGCTAAAGTGAAATCGTTCTCATCAAGAAAGCACTTTGAGACAATAATCCACACTTTTGTTACAACTCAGCTGGATTACTGAAACTCTCTTTACTTTGGTGTCCCTCACTCATCCTTTTCCCGTCTCCAGCTGGTGCAGAACGCTGCTGCACGCTTCTTAACTGGAATGTGGAAGACAGAGCATATTACACCAGTTTCGGCTTCTCTACACTGGCTGCCTGTCCATTTCAGAGTTTGTTTTAAAATTCTTCTATTTGTTTTTAAATCTTTAAATGGTCTGGCTCCGCCCTACCTCTATGAGCTGCTACAGCTGCATTCCCCTTCCCGCTTGCTTAGATCATCTGACCAGGTGCTCCTAGATGTGCCAAGGACATGGCTTTTGCCGTTTCTGGCCCCATCTTGTGGAATGCACTCTCTATGCAGGTTAGGCAGCCTGTTCACTGAATGTTTTTTTCTTCCTGGCTTTTAACTCAGTGTGAGTTGATGTTTTTATTGGTTTTTATTTATTTTATTGATTTTATGCTGTTTGTTTTAGATTGTTGTTTTGTTTTTTATCTTGCGTTGTTAACCACTTTGGTTAGCCTCTGCTGTTTTAATAGCGCTTTATGAATAAAGTTGACTTGACTTGACTTGAAACGTGGCGCTATTGAAACTTTTTGGAGATCCAGGAGCAAACAGCCGGTCAAAGGGGAGATCACATGAAACATGGTCTTTCTCTGGTGGATTATTTCATCTTGTGGCTAACCTGTGAAATGTGGTTGACTGAGCTCTCCATGCGGCGGAGCTGTGAGGCCTGGATGTCCAGCATTTGCAGCACATTATTGGCCAGAGTGTTGATGAGGTAAGCCACACTTGCAAGAGATTGGGTGGTGTAGTTCTTCGTTTCCTCCAGTGCCTGTTGCTTGTCTGCAGACTGTAGGGAGGAAACAGATACGTTTCAGTCAAAAGCATCAAGAAACCATTGGGGCGTTCTCTTTAAGGTTTAAAATTGAGGTAAAATACAGTTTAATTTTCTCCGCTCTTGCTTTCCTTTGACACCAGCCTACGATAATTTTGGAGCAGACAATTCTGTATGGCATTCTGCTCTTCACTTTAAGCCTTTTGCCTTAAGAATGTAAGCCTTTCTGTTTACAGAAAAACAAAAAAGTTTATTTTTTATTAAAAATAATTTTCAGTTTTTGTTTAGATTAATACGACGGAGTTTTAGGGCCACTGTGAGAAAAGAAATTCTGGAGGATAATTTTTTCCCCCTTTACTTACAGAAAAAAAAAGTTGAAATGACGAGATTAAAGTCGAACAGGCAACATTAAAGTCGAAATAAAGTTTTGAGAAAAAAGTCGAAATGTTGCCCGGGAGAAGTAAAGCTGAGTCTTTATTTACGATTTAATGTTTTATTTATTGATGGGTGGGTTGCAGGATCTCTGCAGCTCATGGATAAAGCCGTCAGTATCCCTGCAGCTGTCCAATTCGATCCTTTCTTCCTCCACCAAAGACAAGATCTCTAATGCTGTGTCCCAATTCCCACCCTAATCCCTAACTACTAAAACCCAACATAGTGCGGCACTATATAGTTCTCTGGATTTTAAAAGCAATTCGGACACCCGTGCTCACTACTTTTCTCTTTCAGGTGTTGTTTATTTGGCGCTTGACAAGAAGACAAAGTAGCGAATTACCGCCACCACCTGGTCTTGAGGCGAACTACTTCTATTTAACACGGATTATCACACCTATTTTCCAAAGTAAAAAAACTAATAAATATGAACATTTTACGAAGACTATTTATGAATCTGCTGTGTTCTGATCATGTCAAAGGTGGCTGATTTATAAATAATAAAATTACAAACACATTGGTGTAGATTTAATGTATTTGTTCAGAAATAAATGGCCAAGTTACTAGTCCATGGCAATGTTTATTTATTATTTTCGTGCCGCTGAAAGATTTACGGGCTCGTGCGAGGAGTCATTTTTTCTTTGTTTTTCCTTTCTACCTTACTGAAAATGGCTTCGAACATGAATCTGTCCGTGTTCCTGATGGCAATAATTCAACCGTTTTTCGTGAGATCAAACCAAAAACGAGCTGATATGGAGCACAGAACAGAAAGGAGAAGAACATGAACATGAACAACTTGTGAGTTAAACCTAAAGTTATTTTTTGTTAAACATAAGCATTTGTTAGTAATTGAGCTCAGGGTTACACCATCTGCTTGGCAAGACTTTAACATTCTTTTTCAACACTGGAGTATGAATTGTATAGTCTAATTACATGTTGTGAGTTCAGAGTCAAACCATATCAGCCTTCAACACAAAGGGTTCTATATCAGTTTATTTAGAAAGAAGATTTACAGGACACTTGTTTTAAACAAAAACTTTCATTTTTAAAAATTAATATGAAAATCCAAAAACCCAGCCAAAAAAAACATGAGATTTTCCAGCATTCTTTAATACTTCATAAACTCAAATGCAAGACATCAAAATAAATAGAAACATTCAAAAAAGGAGATTTAAGATTCCCCAATGAAATAATTAATGTTGCATTTCACAGGGTCATAAAGGCGTCTGTCCTGGCCCTCTAGGCTGATGGTCAGTCCGACACAAGACTGGATTTTCGGTTGACCCGCAGGACCATCGAGCATCTGGTGGAGCAGCTTTGGGTTCCTCATACTCTGGGGGGGGGGCTGGTTTTTCTTTTCTGGCTGGCGTGTGGTACATCTTACAGTGTGGTAGCCAGGGCCTTTGACATGCCAGGGGCAACTGTGAGTGACGTTGTCCACAGGACGGCAGACCGCATCCTCCAGCTGATGAGCAGGGTCATCCAGCTTCCCAGTTTCAGTGAATGTACTGCCATCAGTCGCCTCTGGTTTTGAGCAGCTCGCTGGGTCTTCCACCTTCCAAAAGGTCGTGGGGAGCATCAATGGCTGCCACATAAGAATAAAAACCCTAAAAGAAAATGCAGCTTGTTATTTTAACAGGAAGCTTTTTTATTCCATTCAAATGCAGGCTTAATGTGATTCTAATGCCAAATTTCTGGATATTTTTGTTGGGAATCCAAGATCAGTCAATAATTCACAGGTTCTACATAAAAGCCCAATTTATGTAAATCAAACATACCCACCTGAAGGATTCTTTTGGGTGATGGTGAGCATCTCTGCATTGCACATTCCATCATGTTGCTGACACCCTACAGCATGGGTGTCAAACTCATTTTTGTTCGGGGCCACATTCAACCCGTCTGATCTCAAGTGGGCCGGACCAGTAGCGTAAAGGTAAAATAACAGCTTTGTTTTTGTTTTTTTACTCAATTGGAAAACATGCCTCAACCAACATGGTAATCATTTTTTATTACACATTCATTCACAGAGGCCAATGGATCTTAAATAAAATTTATTTCACTTTAAAAAATATTGGTTTATTCAAATTTATACAGACTGAATATTTTAAATCTGGCACTGAAGCTATCCTGATAATAAATTCAAGAGGGGGCTACAGACAACTTCTGCAACCTTCAGCATTTTTCCATAAGTTCACCATCCGAAAATGGTTTTGATGTTTGCTCCAACTTGTTTGCAATAAGGTAGCTAGCTTTCACTGCTCCATCACTGATGTCATGGCTGCAGTAAATCCAGATGGTTATTTATCGGTCAGGCTAATAGTTGCTAAATATTTTTTTTTCTTAACTGCAAATGGTGAAACTTTTCTTTATGGTGAGTCTCATAGTGGAGCTGAAGGTTCTATTCTTTCAGCACTGCAACGTGTTGATGACAAAGCAAGCATTAGGTTTTGAATTCAGCTCCGTGAACAAATAAAACACTTTCCATTTTCCTGGAAAGCTCAGCACTTCACTTCAACCTTTTTGACAACATTTTGGTCATTAAGGTGTCACTATACTGATCATTCTAATAGCAACGAAACATTGGTGAGGCTCACAGGGAACCAAACTACTGCCTACCCAGACACAGAGCGGTTAGGTTTAGTTTTTGGCAGATGCAGATTTATGTTGTTTTACCCGTTTTGCTTTTCCTTTGCTCCCCCTAGTGGCGGAATTTGCTATTTCGGTTATTTCTTTAAAAAATCATAACTCGCCATGAGGAATGGACTAGAAACTTGCTTTCTTTTTGAAACATCTTTATGATTTTTACTCGTCATGTGTGGGCCGGACTAAACCACCTGGCGGGCCGGATACGGTGCGTATGTTTGACACCCCTGCCCTACAGGGAACGCCTGAGGGATGAGGTTCAGGCCCGTTACAACCGGCACCACGCCAAAGGCATGCTTCTGTGGTGGAGAGAGCATTAGGGATGATGAAGATGAGGAGGAGAGCAATATTTCTGTGGGGGCACTGGAAGTAAAACCAACCTTTGCAATGAAAATCCTTGCCTGCAGCGCCATCGTGCACAATCTTTGTACAAAAGGGGACCTTTTGTACATGAATGCTTCAAATCATTGTCTTTACAGATTAGACTCTGTGTATCATGCTGCTCTGAGGTTTATCACCAATAGTAGAGCATTAACACATCACTGTGAACTGTACTCTCGTGTGGGGTGGTCATTTCTGTCCACAAGAAGGCAAGGACACTGGTACATTTTATTTTACAAGGCCATGCTTGGACTGCTTCCCTCCTACATTGGAGATTTACTAACGAGGAGAAATGTTGCTTCATATTCATTGCGTTCAAATGATCAACTGTTGCTCAGTGTTCCATTTGTCCGCACAGAACTGGGAAAAAGATCTTTTTCTCCCACTTCATGGAACACACTGCAAAAAACCTGGAAGCTCCCTGAATTTATTTTTTTAAATAATTTTAAAGCCAGCCACTCCTTTAAATGTAACTGTTTTAATAATTGAAATTGTAATTTTACTTGTTGTCTGTGTTTGTAACTTTTTGCTGCCTCTTGGCCAGGACTCCCTTGTAAAATAGGTTTTTAATCTCAATGGGACTTTCCTGGTTAAATAAAGGTTAAAAATAAAATAAAAAATCTGTGCATCAGCAAAGGGGAATGCTTGAAGCCACAGATGTTGAGCCAAAGCAGGACGACAACAGGAACCAGCAGGATGAGCAAAGTGGCATCCCAGCGTTCGAAATAAGTGAAATCCGAGACAACCGGATTTCACGGAGGACAACCAAAATGAACCTGATGGTTGTCCGTGTGACAACCAGGTCTTTTATTCAACATTTTGGTATTTTGGTATTAACCCGCAGATATGTTTTGTGACGACCCAGGTGACCCGCCCATGGGAGTGTGTGCGCTAATTGAATGACGAGTGGCCTGCATGTGGTTGGAAGAACTAACCGTAGGTGTTCACCTTCAGCTGCATACAGAACATCATCAACAACAATAAACCGCACATTTCCCAAACATTTGTCACTTTCTGTTGTCACCTTGGCAAACAATGGTTTTAAAGTTTGGTCTTCTTTCTGCAAAGCCGAAATATCAGCTGGTATTTCGAATGTTTCTGCCGGCAACTTAAGTTTTTTTTCGAACCGTATTTGACGACGTGTTTTCCTGGGCATTTCTTTGCCTCCATCAAAGAAATTGTCATCCAAATGTGGAAGACTTTGCATCCCTGCTTTGGCCTGAGCTGTAGTTAGCACGGGAGCTGAAACATTACCAGCTAGCTCATCATTAGCTTTAGCTGTTTGAGTAGCTGTTTCAGTTAATAAGTCCCCCAACATGGGTAAATCACACCCCAAAATTAAATCAACAGGTAGGTTCTCTACCACCCCGACAGTCAAAAGATAGGATTGTTCATTTATGGTCACTGTTACATCCGCTTTTGGGTACAAATGTTTGTCGCCATGAACACACACAACACTTGTTTGCCTGCTGTAATCAAGTCCACCAAAAGGGATTAAACTCTGTTTGACCAGAGAAACAAAACTGCCAGTGTCCAACCTAGCAGTAACCTGCTGTCCGTTCACAGTCACCTGTTTAAGTGGCTGGAAAGTGTCTTTGTCCATGTGCACAGGCCCTGCTCCTGTGACAGTCTCTGGCCTGGGTGCGTAGCAAGCACCTGTGAATTTAGTCTTGCGGATTGGACATACGGAGGCTTTGTGACCAATCTGCTGGCAATAGAAACACACAAGGTCCTTACCCGCCACTCGCTGGTTAGGTGCTGGGTTGGTACCTTGCATTGCCTGATGGAAGTCTCTCCGTGCAGGTCTCAGTGGAGCAGTTTGAATGGGAAGACGCTGATCCCCACCTGACGGCCGTGCAGACGCTCCTCGTCGAGCGTTGAGATACTGCAGCGCAAGCCGGGCAGCGGTGAGGCCATCCTCCGGTTCGTGCTCCTTCACCCACGTCCTCACGTCAGCTGGAAGCACACGCAGCAGCTGCTCCAGGACGACGATCTCCCCGATCTGCTCCTTGCTGTGTTGCTCTGGGCGGATCCAGCGACGGTAGAGGCCCTTCAGGCGGTGGTATGTCTCAGTTGGATTCTCCCCAGATGGCACCACAGTAGACCGGAACTGCTGACGATAAGTCTCTGGCGAGATGTCAAATTTTACCAGGAGTGCGTCCTTCCGGTCCTTGTAGATGTGGGCTTGCTGCTCGTCCATTGCTGTGTAGGCCTCCAACGCCTTTCCGGACAGCAGTGGCACCAGGCGACATGCCCACTCACTTCGCGTCCTGGCAATCCGTTCAAAACGTAGCAGGTAATTTTCAATGTCCTCACCTGTCTGATATGGAGGGACATTTGGCTCCATGTAAGGCCTCCAATCAGGTGGCTGTAGACTGACTCTGCCCTGTGGTTGATCCGACCAGCTGGAGTCCTCCTGTGCCACTGGATGCCGTCGACGGGACGCTGCAGCTGGTGTTGGCAGATCCAACCTTGGGCTACTCACTGCGGCTGAGCTTGGTCCAGCGGCTTGGGGACTGGTGTTCCGCCGCCGACCAGAACGGTGCTCTGCCCGGGAAAAAGAGGCTTCCAAACCTTGGAGTGCAGCGATGAACCGGTCTTCTCGCTGCTGCTGTCCATGGAGAAAGTCTCTCATCATGGCTGCCAAGTCACCTGCTGGGCCTTTGGTCAGGCCTGGAGAACCACCAGAGGCACCAGGATCTACCACCTCTTCCTCCGAAGATGAATTGGACAAGGGACTGCATCCGATGCTGGTTCCATCCCCTCCTTCTGGGAACGCCGACCTCTGTGTCTCACCTTTTTGCGGCCAGCCATCTGCTTATCCCACTTCTGACACCAACTGTCGTGGGTCCCATCCGGGAATAATTGGGCAGAGGCGCCAAGGTGAAAATATTCTTGACTTTAATGCCAGAACAGAGCACACCAATTGCTCCACAAAGGTTAACCAACATCTGTTTCTTTCCTCTCAGACTCTCCAACTTCTCCACACAGACTCCCACACTGCCAGCTGTATCTGGTTCTCTTTTAAGTGGTAAGCCCCTCCTCCTGGGCGTTGCTCTCCATCAGTCCAAAGAGAAAACAGGGAGAAGTGTTTACATTGTTCACAAACATAAATAAACATACAGAAATAAACAGTTTCATTCAAAGAAACATTCTGTGTCGTGTACAGAAAAGTAACAATAATCATCAATAAAAATAAATACAAACAGTGACATGCGTCACATGACCCAGGGTGTCCATGACCACTTCGGGTTACCGGGTTACTTACGGGTAAACAAACAAACAGACAGACGCTAATGTTAGCCTCGTGTGTGCTTCGTGTGAATGTATGCGCGAGGACTATGAATCGGCAACCTAGTGTGCACCCAGGGCTACCTGCAGAGGGATAGGGACGGAATGAAAAGGGTAAGGTGATGTAAATGACGTGTTACCGGGTCCGTGCGTGCGCGTCAATGCGCACGTGTGTGTGTGCGAGCGTGTGAATGCGTGTGTGCCTGCAGCGGCAGCTGACGGTTCTACACCGTCACAAAAAGACCACCGGGAACACTTTGAAAATACATAAAAAGGTGATTGGAGTGGACTTTAACCAAACTATTTTTTTGTGTGTGAGAGTAAATCAAGTTTTTAGAAGGACAGGAAGCTTTTACTGTCAGTACATTGAATAAATTCATAGCCAATTCAACATATGCAGCCAATTTTTCACAGAGGAAGAATTTTTGACATGAAAGCAAAAAAAGCAAATCAGGAAAAACTTTGTTTGATCAAACAATCCTTAGAACAAATTTTTAAGTTTAAAGAAATCAGGAAAGTCAAGGAGTCTTGGCAAAGCTTTGCTTTAGGAAAGAGCTTTATAGGGATTTAAGCAAGCAAGACTTGTGCTCTTTGGCGTTCAGCCTAAAGTCCAGTTTTACTATACTCTCACTGTGGAGCTCACAAGTATGAAACAACCAACATCTCTGTGTTTGCCGGAGCACAATGTAGGTCAGTATGAACTCATTTATGCCTGGGGATGACAAGAAACACACTGACACCCAAGTGTGTGCATGTCTATCCCCGACTCAGAGCCCTACATTCATAGGCAGAGCTCCAACATCAGCTTAAAGTCAGGACACACAACATGAATTTTTCCCCAAGATTTTACCCATAATTCCCAAGTTTATGCTCTTAGTTGGAGGTACTCGGCACAGCCTGTTTGCATTAAATGTTTTAGGATAAGCAATCTCACCCATCCTAAATCAAATCATACATGATTACTTTAGGTCTGAACTGGTTACAAAAATGTGGCACCAATAAGAAGAAAGGTCAAAGCAGCAGGAAGAAGCAGGAGCATCAAAACGTGGCAGGCGACCAGGGACAGAAGCAGTGGTGACAAAAAGCACAGAAAAGGAGAAAATACTGGATTTGTGCCAGGAGCCCATTTGGCTGTGAAAAGATGGGGGAGCACACACAGAGGCAGACCGGGGAGCTGCTTTCACAAGGCCTGAATAGTTGCTTTTTGCTGTGATACAGAATAAAGTCATCTATAATTCTTTATCAGACGTGGTTAAGTGTGACATCTCTGGACTTCCAGGCGTCTCACGAGCTTCACTGACCAACGTCAAACACAAGCATCTGAGCACACAAGCTAAAAGCTTCAAATAGAATCTGTGGGCAAAAATACAAAACACACATAACAGCAATGCATTTCTAAGTATAAATGCCAGCCTCTGTGTCTGAAAAAGCACAATTCTCATTTTTGTACATGAAAGCTGAACCTGAAGCTACGATAACAGATACTGCACTCCTTTAAAATGTTGTGCCATTTTGGCAAAATTCTTATGGGATTGAGTGTATATCCAGAATAAAAACAGCTTTTTAAGGAATTATTTTTAACTAATACTGGCACAAGTGGAGACTAGTTAGCATTTAGTGAAAGCCCTTGGTGCTTAAAATGATCTTTGTACAAAGCTGCCATTTGCTTAAATTGACCACATAAAACATATCATTATTCTTTATGTTTGCTAACCACTGATTTGCTTACAACATAGGCCTGGGCGATAAATCGATCAAATGAATTAATTCGAATTTTTTGTTACGGGCGATTTCAAAAATAACTAATTCGAGTTTTTATGTGGCGCATTTTTGGCTTCCGTAGCTTTAGTATCACACGGCGACACGCGACAATCGACGCACGAAGCAGCTAGCGACAGCATGGCTACCGGTGACAGTGGGAAGTTTGTTCCCAAGAAATGAATAAAATCATCTGTTGTTTGGAACTGGTCTGGGTTTACTGCGACACACGTGGAGGAAAAGAGAGACCCCACGCTGCTTAAAGCCCATCGGAGTCAAAGGCTCTGAGGCGCGCTCGCGTGGCACGCGCTCAGTGCTCTTAAACACGCACGCGCCCTGACACAGAAACACATACTCATTCTACAACGCCTGTATAGTAAGTTAGTTGTTACTGTTATTTGTTAATAAAGAATACTGCGTTGTAATTATTACATGTACAGGTATATTCATTTGCGACGCAGCCGCTGGGGGATTTTGCTTTCGGAGGACACGGCCGCGGGGGGTGGGGGTGGGGGGTGTCTAATCATCTTCTCCGTGGAGAAAACGGGGTTTATTAATTTATTTAAAACCTTAGACCCCAGGTATGAGCTGTATTGGTAATCCTTTAGAAAATGGTGCTATTCTCAAGGTGAATGTTTGTCTCCTTTTAGTCTAGATTATAAAGTGGGACTCAAAACACAGCTGGGACTTTAAGTAAGGAAGTAACCTTTTTGTTTTGGACAAGTGAAAACAAGTTTAGAATAACGAAATTAGACAAAAACAAGACAAAAGTTATATAAAACAAGACACAATTATTTAAACACAAGTCCAAAAAGGGAGTGAGAAGAAGAAAAAATCTTATACTTAACTTTGATTCCAAGAGTGTGTTCATTTATTTATTATTCATCCCAGAAATGGGTGTTACATTTCTCTTGGGTTTGATTAAATAAAAGCAACATTTGCTTGAACTTGTCTGCCGTTTGTACTTATTGCTTTCCTTAAGTAGGGGGGGGGGGGGGGAATCGGGGAAAAATCGGAAATCGAATTAAAAAAAATAAAATCGGAGATTTTATTTTTAGGCCATATCGCCCAGCCCTATTACAACAATATATTCTTAGGAATCCTGACACTGAATATGCACTTATTTTCTCACTTTTTTCTCATATTCCCTCATACCCTTGTGTCTTCCTCGTATCTCTTCTTCCTGCCCCCTCTTTTCCGTCAGACCTCTGATGGCCTGTGAGCACTGACCTACTTGGAGAGCTGCCTTCTCTGGCCTAAAGCGAGGGCAGAGCAACACACACCCACATACAAGTGCAGCTATTTTATTTACTTCCAACTAAATTCATGTACATTAATCATATTAGATCTACACGGAATCATATGCACGCTCTGATTCTTCTGACCCTATTTCTCTTCTCCATGAATACAGATTCCAGATATATTTCTGCTGTTGTGTATTTTTAAGATCATCCCACTGAAATGATTTCAATGGCTAAAGCATTAAAAAAATAAAAATAAACCCAAGCAGTGAAGACTTTTTTACGTGGCCATGAACAACATCACTTATGGTCACAAAGACCTGCAATTGATTCCAATATTTTAAACAAAAATTTGCAAAAACTTGTTGACCTTGACAAGTTTATCCATGCTAAAGAACAACAGGGAACTAGGCAGGAGGAGAACAAACAAAACAAAGCCAAAAAATGACAACATGGATGGATGGAAATGGTGTTTTATAATGCTATGTGGCATTTTCTCTTGATGAAGGACATATATAAAGAAAATAAAGATTACAATTGTATTTCTGAGTCTCTCTTTATTCAAATTGTTGTGAATCAGGAGCAGATGAAAAAGTCATGTAGGAAAAATAGACTATTGGTGATGTGGAAAATATACAAGGCAGGCCACAAGCTCCTTGCTGCACTCCATTCTGATGCATTCACTTGCAGACAAATAGATCCATGTACGTCTTTATTTTTCTTTGTCTAAGTTGGAATCTGGATCAAAACTGTGAGGCTGGATCACTCCGATATTGCTGGCCATTTTTGTTGCACTGCTAATGTTGCTAATGGGGTATGAAGCGCTTTTAGATAACGGGAGAGTGTGTAAACGGAGAGCTCTCAGTAGCCGCGGTTACATGGGCAGAATATCTTGATCGAGGCAATGGTTGGGTTAAAATTCACCCGTGCACATGGGATCAGAAAACCTTTTTCCGATTAGAATAAACGTTCCCATGGCTCACACTTTCGGTTGGAATGAATCATTTGGGCATGTGCAGTAGTGTTGAAAAGGACTGAGCGACATTTATTTCTGCTTCCCCAAACTCGCTGCGTGAGCTGGCGGCTCTCCTGAGTCCTGCAGCCGCTAACCCAGAGCGGCGGGACGGCTCACACTCTGAATTGTCCCACACATAACAAAAAAAAAAAAGAAACGCACACCGAACAGGGGGGGTCGGCAGAGCAGCTGGTCGGTCCCGTATGCGCTCTAAGGCTTTCTCTCAGCGAAACACCTTCTATGCGTGACGTAAACCAGAGCAGAAGTGACACACGATCGGACATGCTCCACGATCTGATAAACGATCAGTATAACCCACCTATCTCGATCGGAAAGAAATTCTGATCCGAACGACTCTGACCGGGGCAGAGTATTCCGAATGGCGGGTTTACATGATGCATTTTCTTTCCGATCGATTGTTCTTTCCGATTACTTTTGCCCATGTAAACTGGGCTATTTATAGGGAACGTAGAGGGGGGACGGGGTGTGGCTGCACCACGCTAACAGTACTGCCCACCACTCCAAGGCAAATTACAAATGAATTCTTGCCACTTTGCAAAAACTAAGTCTTAGAAAATGACAGTTTTTATTTTGCTTAAAAATTGCATAATAATCCTTATAAAAAAAACCCACTGGGAACAGTTTTATAAAAGATCAAGTGGGACTTAAATGGATTGTCCACATGATGATGATAATGATGACAAATATTGTATTTTCATTTAGTACATTACAACTAATAATCTATGCATGATGTAATAATAAACTGTTGTTCACTTTGAGAAATAGTCCTTTGAGAAATGTTTGTTCCGAATGAATCATGTTTCTTAGCTCTCCTTTTGGAAAATTTCGGTTTCTTAATACTCATACACAACCGCACATGATATGAGAGATTGTGAGAAGATCCTGATTGCTGGAGCCAAACATTTAACAGAACCAGATTTTTGCTTTCCTTCTCAAGCAGAATCCCATCAGGTTTGCCAAAGTTCTGGTCTCGAACGCTCAGCCTGCTTCGCCCCCGCAGAAGCTGCTCCTGGCACTGTTTCTAAAAGAGGACGATACTCCATCTGTGAAGCTAATCACCATGGTTTTCAACAAAAAATATACACATTCTGTTAACATGAACGTCCACATTCAGCACGTTCATGTGCTTTCACTGAGCAGCAGGAGGCAGAGCTACGTTAACACCACTTTTGCTGACAACTTACTGGTACCAGCTGTGCAGAAGCAGAAAGGTAGAACAGTGTGTGAGGAGAAAGCTTATCAAGCTATTAAAAAAAGCAAAATCTGACAGGAGTTTAGCTCCTTCTTCTTCTCCTTCTTCAAATCTGTTTCAGGTTTCTGCTTTTTACCTTAAAAGTCTCTAAAAACTAGCATAAGCTCCTCACAACAATGCAAATTCCGTGTTTAACCTGGAAGGAAGAGCATTAACAGACTGATGAGACAGGGTGGTAAGTAGGGGTGTAAGAAAAAAATCGATTCTGCAATATATCGCAATACGTCATTTGGCAATGCTTGTATCGATTCAAAATGCTGCCAGATCGATATTTATTTAATTATTTCTGAGCGTCCTTCAGCGTCTGACTCTTGTTGTCCACTTCACCCTCCGACCGCTAGTTGGCAGCAGAGCACACGCAGCCTCTTAGAGCAGCTGTACTCTGCACAAGACAACAGGTAGGCTGCCGCCAGAGGCAGCTTGTTCTGTTGTTATGAGACATGAACTATTTAGTTTTTACTTGAATGGATACCAAACAGAAACTCTGAGCCATGTTGCTGCCAGTAAGATATGAAAACGTGGATTTCTGTGCTCAGATAAATAAGATAGACAATGAAGCACGGCAGCAGCTAATAGGCTAATGCGCTTAGCATCTGCTAACATGCTAGCAAAGCGGGTTAAGGTTCTGCAGAACCTCAAAGCAATGGATTCTAGTTTAGAGACCTGATGGATCAGAGGGATGTGTACAACGTTCTGAAAAAGGCTGACTGTGGTGATCAGCGTTACCAGTTTACTTCCGTGTGTGAGAAGCGTGTCTGCAAAGATGCAACAGAGCAGATGTAAACAAAGCCCCTTTTTGTCACATTAAAGCAATTTTCCTTCGTTCTGCCATGCTGCCTCATCATCACACTTTATTGTTTCTGGAAAGAATCAGTGCGTGTCCCCCACCCTTTATTTTTAAAGCACCATTCAGGCTCCTGAACTGTTTAAAAGCACTAGAGAAGCTACATTAATGCTGAAAATAAACAGCATTTTATTTCCCCAATAGAAACTTATTGGTTAAGGCTCATTCATTCTTTGTTTTTTCTTACACTGAAAAAAAATATTTTTTAAATCAGACAATGTTGACTGTTCCCTTTCTTTATTTTAACTTACCAAAATAAAAGCACCATGAATTTGCTTTGGCAAACGCAACTTATATATGAGATACAATTGCAGTGCTTAACATTGTGACCATTAAACTGAATTTGACCATTTTATTACAGTGGAAGACATTAAAATTCAGGTTGAGTTTTTTTCAAAGTCATATTTAAAAAAACAGAAAGAAAACATGTTTCGGTAAAATATCGGGATACGTATCGTATCGCAGGGCGCGTATCGGGATACGTATTGTATCGCCAGACTCTTGCCAATACACACCCCTAGTGGTAAGGTTTCAGCAACATCTTCATTAATCCAGCAAATGTTTTTGAAATAAGACTAAAATGAAAGTGCAAAGCCATCAACAAGGCCCTGTATAAAAAAAAACATGCATTTAAATCTTATTTAAATTAAAGCAGTTTAATTAGATATGAAAAAATAAGCACCTGATGAAAAAAAAGGAAATATGTTTTAACAAATTGAGACCCAAACTGCTTTGCAGTGACGATCCTGTTTACACATAGCAAGGCACAAGCCAGGCCATCTGCACTCAGGGCTCAGCGATGGATCCGACACGGGCAGACAATGCAGGAAAAAACCTGCGGTCTTTTGATCAGGGGTCAACCACTCTACCTCTGCACTATGAACTACCTCACACTCTCCATCAGTACACAGGCAAGTAGTCCTTATATTATTTAAATTCCCACTTTGATCATCCTTTGATCTATTCTAAAAGTGTTCCCAGGAGTGTTTTAATTATGATGATGCTGTTTTCAGACAAAATCGAAAAACCTGTGTCGTTTTCTAGGACATAGTTTCTGCAGAGCAGCAGGACTTCATTAGCAATTTGCCAATGAGTTGTGGGTGGGTTTGTTAGCGCAGAGCCTGCTCTCATTTCCCATCATTTCTCTGTTTACACTCTCTCCTATGGAAGCGATTATGTAGCATAAATAAAAAGCAAAGTCAAAACCAGAAATGCTTTTTCATTTTCAAAATGAAAAAGCATTTTTTGACTCAAAAATATAATGAAAAAGCAAACCACCAAAATGCTTTTTCATTTCCTTCCTCAACACAGCTTATTCTGTCACTTAATTAAAATTAAAATGAAAATGGTATTTGACATTTCATTTTCAAGACGTTCTCTGGTAAATGTGTAGCATAATTCATTTAGAAATGTCTAATTTGACATTCAAAATGGATTAATTGAAATACTTTGTAATTTTCAAAATGTAGCTGCATTTTTTGACTCAAAATTAAAAAGAAAAAGCAATACTTCAAAATGCTTTTTCATTTCCTTCCTCAACCCAGCTTTTTCTGTCACTTAATTAAAATGATAAATAAAATGGTATTTGACATTTCATTTTCAAAAATGTCCCTGGTAAATGTGTAGCATAATTCATTTAGAAATGTCTAATTTGACAATTAAAATGGATTACCAGAAATGCTTTGTAATTTTCAAAATGTACCGGTAGCTGCATTTTTTGACTGCTACGATCTGAGACACACGAAACACTTTCTTTCAGATATATGTGACGGGATTTACTGTGAATCAACAATTTCAAAAGTCTTTCATTTTCATCTTTTCCCCTTAAAGACCCACTCCGATTAAAATGAGGTTTTCTGTGTTTTTAACTTGCTCTCGGGGCATTTTTCTGATGATGGAGGACATAAAGAAAATTCAGATTAAATGTGTATTAGGAGCAGACAAGAAAAAATACAGTTTGAAAAAGAGCTCATTTGTTCCATAGAAAATACACTCCTTTTTGCTCTGAGCTCTCAACAACAAGGAGGAGTATGTGTGTGAGTGTGGGGGTGGGTGAGGGGGTTGCTCATATTGACTGTATAGGAAAACTGGATTGGTTGACATTACAAACGTATCTGCTGGATCCAAGAAGTCAATATCTCATAGACTTCTATAGAGAAATTAACAGCTGTTACTCAGTCATTCTATTGATCAGAATAACTATTCTTGATCTGATACTTAAAAAAATGTTCTCGTTATTCCTCTTTTCTTAAAGATATTTTTTCCTTATCGCAAGGTATTCAAGTTATAAACTGACCAATCAATCGCCTCAATAATAAATAGGTGGAGCCTGCTGGTCCCACGTCCAAAATGTTTGACAGATTTTGAATAGCCCACTTTCAAGTGAGCTATTTCGGGTGGGAGTGGGGTGTGGACATTCAGCAAGCTCACTCCTGACTGTCCAGAGTGGTTGCCATAGAAATGATGACTCAGATCAATTTGGACCAATCACTACTAACTGACGTCGTCTGGCTTCAACATGGCAGCATCTGTTTAGCAAAATATTCACAACTGAAATGATTCACTTGGTTAGAGCTAGTAGTAAACCATTTTCCATGGGTAAGGTCACCCACTCGCTCCAGTTCTCATATACAGTTGATGCTCCATGGCAATGATCCCGCCCACAACTCTAAGGTAAATTTCTGCCTGTCTGCAGAAGATTTGGCTGTAACCAAAGTAAATAGTGAGAACAACAACATGCCACCAATGTGCAACATGTTTTTGTTCGTAACTCCAAGCAGCTGGGAAAAAGTGACATTGTTTCTGTGTAGCTGCACCAACTTACTGATAGAGCACATCCATCACCATCATAAAAATGACCCAACCAAAACTGGTTGTGTCCAAATTCCTTCATTACTTACTACAAAGTGCACTTTAAAGTGCATTTGCCATTTTCTAGTGCTGTCTGAATACAATTCCAAAATCGAGTGCCCTAAAAATGTTTCAAAAGTCTCCATAAAAAAGCAGTGTGCTCACTAGATTGGTGAATATAGACCACACTGCATTGTGTTTGAAACATTTTTGTAAAAAAAAAAGTATATTAATGTATTTTTTTTTTTAAATATCAAGGTTTTCATCCTCAGTGGATTTATAAATGGTTGTCACAAAACGCTCATATCAATTAGATTTTAATTTAGTGAAATCGATGAAGTCATATTCGCTGTTTAAAAAAGAAACAAAATAAGTAAGAATGGTGTTCGAATTGCTTTTAAATTCCATGGCACTACAAAGTCCCGCACTGTCGTTTTTTTGTAGTTAGGGATTAGGGTGGGAATTCGGACATAGCCAATGTCCTAGAAAATGACACAAGCTTTTTGAATTTGGTTAAAAACAGGGCAATCATAATTAAAAGAACACTGGGAACGCCTTCACTCAACATCAGTATATTTAAGATATGAGCAAGATCCTAATTCATTAGCTTCTCTTCCCGACAGGGAAGAACTGTTCCTGCTTCAGTGATGCCACATCTCCTCCTGACCGGAAACTTCCTACTTACAGCTGCCGTGCCGGTGAACAGGTGAGGGTTGAGCCAACCGAGCAACAGCAGTTTAACTAAGCAGGAACTTCGCCACAAATCAGGTAGAGGAGCTGCCAGTCAAATCTACTCATGGCCAACTTACCTGAAATTTTATCTAGCAAAAACAGACGAAAAGACGAGCAAAGCCTCAAGGATCAACAGAACAAATGTGGATATGCATCTCTAAAATAAGGAGAAAAATGATGACATTTTATTTTAGCAGGACGATAAAATGAAGACAAAGCAGTTACATGCCTTAAAAACTTTACAAAACTAAGAAAAGGAGGAGAAAGAGTTTTTTAAAGAAGAGAAGAATAAGGGTCTAGCATATTTAAGATCAATTTATTTAAGGAAAGTTGCACCTTCTATTTTAATCACCAGTAAAAATGATAAAGTAAAAAATTACATTTGACAAATACATGGACTATTCTTTAAATATGACATTTAATTTGGCAGTAACATCCACGCCGACTACTGAGCAACAGTCCAGCTCCCATCATTACCTACTCCAAGTTCATTCACATCCAAGTTAGGTTTGTGTCTGACACCTCAGAAAAATACCCATTTGTTTCTTTGGGGGGGGGGGCACAACAAATTCAGAAAAGGCATGAATATGAATATTTAAAAAAAACTGAAGTGAGATAAAACATTGATATGGTGGTTCTAGCCTACACTTCCTCTCCTCAACATAACAACTTCCAAAAGTAAGTGGCAGCCGTGAAGTGATCTCAAATTTGCCACTTCACCGGGAAGAAGCAGCTCCCTTGAATGTTTTCAACGGAACTTGTTGGGACTTTTCTGCGGCGCGGGAAGGCTAACATGCCGGACAGTGGCGCCGTCATTCCCGCACTCAACCACCCACTCCTTGAGAAGGAGTCCTTCGCTCTAACATACCAAGCTCACAGACGGTTCCCGTCAAACGTTCTCTGGGCTGAGAGGCGCCTACCTGAACATAGTTGCTCTCGCAGTATTCCGCTACTTTCTCCAGGTTGGTGAAACTGTCCAGCAGGGCTCTCCGTCCTGCAGGAATTTCTTCTTCCAGCAGCATCTGCAGCTCCGCCATCTTTACATGATTGTTACTACCAACTGCTGAGGCTCGCGCTCACTGGATGCATCCTGCTGCCTTCAAAGATGCCTGGGAAGTGGCACGTTTATGCTGCGATAACGGACATGTGGGTGAATATGCGAAGTCCCCAGTGGTACTTTAAATGCGTTCGTTTTCAATAGGAGAGGAGTGTTGAGGGTTATAACTACGAATGGAATAAAATAAACTGCCTGACATACTCAAGCCGACACTGAGATTGAAGTTCAGAGTTCCGCAGAGGCCACAAACGTCTCTTGTCATGTCATTCATCCAAAGAGGCGAATCAGTCTGGGTGATAAACTGCTTGATAAATCTGTAAATGAGCCAAAAAGGCATTAAAAAATAAAAATAAATAGTAGTCAACTCTTAACAGTAAAAACCAACAACAACTGGGTATCTGGGATAAAACAAAACGAGAAACACAATTTAAGTTTTAAATAACAAAAAATGAGGGAGGCAACAGTCTAAACAACCTTGGAAAATAAAAAAGGGCAAATAAGTTAAATTACAAGTTGAACAAATGAAAACAAAACACAGCAAAACTAAGACATTTGTCAAATGTGAGGACTAAATAAATTTGAAATGATATGAATGTTTTTAATTTATTTCAAAAGTAGTATTTATCCAAAATGTATAAAGAAAATAAACAACTCTGCCCTCTTAAAGAAAATAATACGATTGAGTACTTAATTTAAAAATCAGGCATTAAGATGAGATGTCAGTAACATGCATCACTGTCAAAAGCTGTTGCAACAAAATAACAGACACTTGTTTTTATACATATACAGCACATTTTTAATTTTTTTATTTCACAAAAACACCTCTGGTATGCAGCTTTTAAATATTTGGTATAGTAAAAAAAAAACATTTTTGAACAATAACACTTCATGGGATTATGAAAAGGCATGTAGATTTGCTGGAAAAACAGGTTTTTAAGCAGGAATATCCTGGTTTTCCTCTCCTCTGGGGTATCCCTCCACCTCCATTGTCATTAAAAACTCTGCAAAAGAGAAAAAAAGGAATTGAAGTTCATCTGCCACCCTGCGGATACACAAAAAGAGCTTGAATGTCAACCTGCTGCACCTTCTGTATAATCAATGTCGGGCCGAGTGGAGATGACAGCCCAGGCCACACCCACCAGCAGCGCCACCACCAGGTTCACTGCAATCCAGGGCCGCAGGATCTGCTGCTCTGACCCAGGAGGCCTGCAAGGATTGGTTTGAACGTGAGCGAACAACCTTGAATGGCATTCTAAGAATTTTTTTCTTTAAACTTTGCAAATTATTTTTGTAAGCACTGACAAGAGTAAAACAAACATCTAAATGTTTTTTTTTACCAGAGAGTCTCGTTGGCGGTAAGATAGAGGTTAATGCGATCACTGGTCATCTGCTGGCTCAGCGACAAAATCAGAGCTATAAAATACACTAAAGACAACACAGGTGTTATTAAATTTGTGAAACTTCATCAACATTATCAGTTTTGTCTCGACTCACTCACAGAATGAAGCCAGGGCAACAGGGTCAAGGGTGAGGAAGCCTCTCAGGGCCATGGAAGTTTTGGCCAAGTTCACTCTGGAAACAACAAAAATCTTTTTTTTTTGTTACATGACTCAGTGCTAGTCTCCAATGGAAGGTACTGATTAATCAGAGAGGTTTGGCAGATGAAACGTCACTGCAGACGACTTGAGGTTCTCAGGGTGGATCTCATCTACCCCTGAAATCAAGGAGCTTGATTACTGCAGTGACTTAAGTAGCATGATGGATTGGTACATTCCTGCATTCTCAGCCTTTGCTTACTAAGCAGAAAACATGTTGGTAGGATTCAGGATATCTGCAAAGTGTTACTCTTACATTTTAGCAATACCTTTTGTCAAGGTCAACAGATAACCACACGCATTATAGAGAGTATTTTTGATAACCTTCCTTGGTTGTTTTCCAGAATTTCTTGAGGCTGACCAATAGTGCTCCTCTATGGCATCCCTGAAGTCCTCCACTCTCCAAGTTTCTCTCTAAGTTTGTGGACTGCTCCCCTGACCAATACCAGAGGCCCTGCAGCCATAGCTCCTCCTTGGGACTCCAAGAAGATTTGATTCTCTTTTACAGTTGTTTGGCTCATAAACCAAAAGAAAGAAATCTGTGACCAACCTGTGGACTGGAATAAACCTCAACAAAAATGGTTGAACTGAGGGGGTTATAAGCAAACCACACCAGCCTACCACCTCTTACTGACAAACTGTTGAACAGAAGGGAGTTCAACCCTTATTTAGGAGTTGCTTTGAGAGCCAAACTGTGTGTGGAAGCCAGTCTGAATATCTCAGCCTCCCACACAAGCCTCTGACTCTTCCCCTCTCAGCAAGGAGATATTTAACATCCCAATAGTAAGAGTCCATGGGGCCATTGATGCATCTTGATCAAACCAGGATTATTCATGTGCACTGGCGCAGTTTGTCGTAGAGAGTGAAAAAGCTATAATGATATTAGGGTCTCCAATTTGGAGGACATGGTCCTTGACCAGAATTTATGGTAGTCTTCCGTATCCAGGCAGGTGGGTGCTCTTGCCCTGGCTAGGTTAATTATTTTGGGCTCTTGTTCATGAGTGAGAGGGATGGAGTATGAGATTGACCAGCGAAAAATCTGGGGGCTGCGTTAATCCATTGTGGTGAAGAAAGGGCAGAATGGAAAGGCAAAATTCTCAATTTGCCATGTTTCTTCCCTCTGTTATGATAGCAAGCCTTGGATCATGACTAAAAGGATGAGATCCCAGAAACAACCCGGGTTGATTTTCATTTGCAAAGTGACTGGAAGAAATTAACGAGAGGTTTTCAAGGTTCATTTTGCTGGGCAGAGGTCTGGGACAGAACCAGGACACGTTAAAGCAGTGCTTCTCAATTATTTTTTGCCAGGCCCCCCCTAGGAAAAAGAAATTGTTTCGCGCCCCCCCCCCCCCACACACACGCGATAATATGACAATATATTAAGTTAGTATCGATAAAATTGTCTAAGTATACCTAAAATTGTATCTTTTAACATTAATAAAAGAAAAAGGCCATATAAATCCACTTTCAAAAAATATTACATTTATTTTGCCACATAGAAACCCTGTTATAGTCTAAAACAGAAAAGAAGCTTGAAGTGCCTGAAATAAAGAAAAATCTGTAAGTCCTGATTTAAATTAGAAACTATTTGACCAACTGAACCATTTGATGCAGAGGAAAATTATTCGATCAATAAATAATTTTAAATGTAAATTGATCTGAAACTTTATCATCATAGCACTTTTTTATTATTCATCCTCTCTTGTCTTACTCCTTTACATTTTTTTTTATATTTTTCTAGTTTGCATGAGAGCACAAGACATCAAAGCCAATTACTTGTACATGCACTGTACTTGGCTAATAAAGCTGATTCTGATTCAGATTAACACAGCAGTACCGATATATTTAACGTTTTTAGTTTGAAGAAATAGTTAAAAAAAACATTGTGCTGATTTTTTTTTCTAAATGATCAATTGTTTATTTATGTGCTCAAAAAGTGCAGCTGTTTTACTGCATTACCTGCTGTCTTTATGTCAAATACTGACACCAACTAAACGACAGGCAGACAAAGAATAGATTTATGGAAAATAAAGACACGTCATCAAAATGTCTACAATAGTTCATAAAAAAATGACATTAGCATGATCTGAGTAATCTAAAGGCACCGAAGATCCTGGTGTTGCACAATCCAGGCTGCGCTTGCAGCTCTCCTCGTGCGACAGTCCACCTGAGCCCACTACTCCTCCCCTCTCCTTCTCACACACGCAGCCGCGTGTGACAGGAGACAGAGCCGTGCAGCTGCAGGGATGGCAGTTCACAGTTTTCAGGCGGTTCAATACTCTGTGCTATAACAGATAACAGTAAATCAATAGTGCCGCAGATTTTTTTTCCAAGCACTGTCACCACTGCAACCCGTTAAATTTGCGGTCCGGACAATAGCCTGTATTACCTGTGCCTAAAACCGCCACTACTGCGCGCCCCCCTGGCATCGCGCCCCACTATTCGAGAAGCACTGCGTTAAAGGAACCATGTATGGCCCGGAAACGCCCCTGGCAGATCTGGAAGAATTTTCTGTCGAGAGGATCATCTCTGCTTAGGCTGCTGCAAACCAGATAAGTGGAAGAAGATGGATAAATGGACACACTTAAAAATTTGGGAAGACTAAATCAGAAATGTATTGCTGATAAACCTCTGCACAGAGAGGGAAATTCTATTAAACAGCTTTTAAATGGCCACAGATTAGTCTGATCAGTAAACGGTCTGATGTTTTTAAGGGGAGAGCTACTGAACAGAATTAAATTAGATTTGTTAAATTAATTAAATGAAATCTGATCGGTCAGAGAAAATCTCAGACATTCGTATTTGTTTCTTATTTGATAAAAAAAAAAAGAACTACAGTTTTTGCTGTGATTATTCTCCTAGCATCCCACATGATGAAGATACCTGTCGAAAGCAGACACAGTGCTGATGGCCAGCAGCAGGTACAGCAGAGACTGGGCGGGGTAGGCCAGCGAGTGGTACTGCTGCAGCAGGTTGGCCAGTTTGGTCATCTGCTCACCTGCCAGCACGTACACAACAATAATGTTCCACACGGCGTAGCCGGCCAGGAAGCCGTGACAGAACAGACCGATGACCCTGCAGAGGAGAGGATCTGAGGATTGATATTTGTGTAACTCTTGTCACCTGGAAGTCTGCTCTTTACTACTTTTTAGTTATTACCGTTTTAAATAATTAAAGCTTTATAAAAACAATTATCAGGGTGAAAGGAGTTTTACTAAGCTTTTGCTGCTCCTAAATTGTTACAATTTATGATAAAACTATCCAGCTGACTCTTGCTGAATTCAGTTGGATACTATTTTTAATTTCTAAGTTTTATGTTATTTTTTTTATTTGTAAGAAATCTTTCAGCTAATATATTTCTATAGTTAACATATAAGTACCAACAATTATTCTATAGAAGTTTCCAAAGGACCATATTTGAAAAAAAAGATTCTTCTAAAACTCTGCTGGTTCAAAAATAACAATAAGCCTTTAAAATGTATTTCCATAATTCAAACAAGCAAACAATACTTACAATAATAAAAAAACAAATACATTATTCTTTAGATAAATCTTGTGTATAACTTTCAAATCTGGCAACATAACTAAAGAACATGCTTCTCTGTGTTGAGCAGTTTAGCTGATTTATATGAGTTGTGTTCATTAACAGTTTTGTTTCTGCTAAAGCCAATCATTTGCAGTAATTAGTCTCACTCATAAAACCTTGATCACATTGCCTGTAGTGTTAGAAAAATAGATGGCATTCAAACAGGTTTGCATAAGGTGAATGCTTGTTTTTGTGCATGTGTACCTGAAGCTGCTGTGAACTTTCAAAGCCACGTCTCTGGTGGTCCAGATGTTTCTGGGGTCCATGTAGTCATCTACAAGCTCTGAGTGCCGCAGCTGCTCCACACGGTCTGCATGGAAACGCCCTGCACACAACGCAGCGCTGTTACCGTGAACTACAAGCCGAGTGTTTTTAATGCAGAAAATCCACTCACGATTCCTCTCCACAAAGACTTTTCCAAATGGCTGACTGTGTCCATGAGGGGCAGAAAACAGGGAATTTGGCGAGATACGTGACTGGGATTCTGTAATAATGTCATCTTCTTCAGCTTCCTGGTCATGGCTGTGGTGTTCCGTGGCTTTTGCCTTCCTGAAAGACCATTGAAAAGTAAGGAGTTTAAGCCCAATGTGTAGTCAGCCACCAATTGTCCAAAGATGGAGGCCTGTAATTTTCACCATAGCTATACCTCAAGTATGAGAGAGAAAAAGCAACAACAACAAAATTCACGTTGTCTGAATTTTACAGAATATATTTGTAAATTATGGTGGAAAATAATTATCTGGTCAATAATAAAAGTTCAACTCAAAACTTTTTTATGTACCCTTTGTTACAATGACGGTAGTCACTTGTTTTCTGTGAGTCTTGACAAAGTTTTCACAAACTGTTGCCCATTCCTCCATTCAGATCTCCTCTAGAGCAGTGATGTTTTGGGGCAACACAGACTTTCAACTCCCTCCAAAGATTGGAGACAGTCCTGGAGACTGGCAAGGCCACTCTAGGACCTTGAAATGCTTTTTAGGAATAGGGTTGTGTATTGGCAAGAGTCTTGCGATACGATACGTATCCCGATATTCTACCGGAACACATTTTCTTTCTTTTAAAAAAATATGACTTAGAAAAACTGTACCGCAATTTTAATACGTCTTTCATGGTAAGAAAATTTTCAAATTCAGTTTATTTAAAGAACACAATGCTAAGCACTGCAACTGTATCTCATACATATGTTGCTTTTACCCAAACAAATTCATAGTTCTTTTATCTTGGTAACTTAAAAATAGAAAGGGAACAGTCAACAGGGTCTGATTTCTACAACAAAATATTTTTCAGTATGAGAAAAAAAATTGAATGAATATTCCTTAACCAATAAGGTTCTAAAGTATGACTAAGGAAATAAAGTTCTGCTTTCTTTTTCAACATTGCTTAATGTAGCTTCTCCAGATCTTTTAGACGTTTTAGGAGCCTGAATGTCATTTAATAAAAAATAAAGGGGGGGGGGGCACACAGATTTTTTTCCAGAAACAAAGTGTGATGATGTGGCAGCATGACAGAATGAAGGAAAGTGCCTTAATGTGGTTAAGATGCTTTGTTCACAGTCTGCACTGCAGCTCCTTTTTCTAAGACACAGAAGTAAACTAGTAACCGTTATCGCCACGACGTTGCCCGTTTTTCAGAGCATTGTACACATAACTCTGATCTATTAGGTCACTAAACTAGAATGTATTGCTGGGAGGTTCTGCAGAACTTTGGCCCCACTTTGCTGATAGCATTTTGGTCGATGCTAAGTGCATTAGCCTTTTAGCCACTGTGCAGCTGCCGTGCATCACTCGAGAGTTTCGGTTCTGTAACATCCCAAGTAAAAACTAAGTAGTTCATGTCTCATAAAAACGAAAATAGCTGCCTCTAGTTGATCTCTTCCTGTTGTCTTGTGTGGTGTATATGGAAGCGATGCTGTTGCATAATTAAAAATAAGTCAAAACCATGCTTTTTCATTTTCAAAATGAAGCTGCATTTTTTACTCAAAATTTAAATGAAAAAGCAATCCACCAAAATGCTTTTTTATTTTCTTCAACACTGCTTATTCTGTCACTTAATTAAAATGATAAAGAAAATTGTATTTGACATTTCATTTTCATAAAGTTCTCTGGTAAATATATAGCAAAATTCCTTTTAGAAATGTCTAATTTGACAATTAAAATGGAGCGAGTAGGCCCTTAATGATAATCATAACTGTAATAAAATCACATTAAGAAGATAGTCTCCTGCAGCTTCGCGCTGAGTGCGTGTTGGTCCAACCAGCAAACATTTAGCATGGTGAAATCTGCTATAGCTGTTGATGGGGCTCCAGCTGTCCTCGAACAGCAAAAATCAGCACCAAGCTTCAAATAAATATGTAAATATCTGGGAATTACATCATCCTTTATTTTGTTCTGGAGACCACTGAAAAAAAATTCATATGATGGTTTCTCAGATCGTAGCAGCATTTCCGCCTTCAGCGACTGGGAGCTTTGCACTCCGCTATGCGAAGGCAGCTGCCGGTCCGAAGAAAAAATAGTTGTCCGCGGTGCGTCCGAAGGAGGACCGCAGAAGGCGGAAATGCTGCTACGTAGTTCTGAGAATCTGTGTAAAGTCATCAGAAGTTCACAACCAACACAAAGCCTTTTTCTCTGCCGCTAACACACTGCTCCTAGCATATCTGTGTCTTTTAGCAGCCAGACACATGGAGATAGCACTGACGTCGTCGCCCCGCCTCCCCGCTGGAAATGCTTATTCGAATTGAATAATGCGACAATGTTCACAGGGTGGATGTTAAAATGAAAATGCAATCCCCTCTTTGCATTTTTGTTTTAATTATGAGACAGAATAAGCGGTTTTTAAGTAGAAATGAAAAAGCATTTTGAAGTATTGATTTTTCATTTTAATTTTGAGTCATTTGATGCAGTTACATTTTAAGAATGAAATAGCGTTTCTGTTGATCCATTTTAATTGTCAAATTAGACATTTCTAAATGGAATTTTGCAATATGTTTACCAGAGAACTTTTTGAAAATGAAATGTCAAATACAATTTTCTTTATCATTTTAATTAAGTGACAGAATAAGCAGTGTTGAAGAAAATAAAAAAGCATTTTGGTGGATTGCTTTTTCATTTAAATTTTGAATCAAAAATGCAGCTTCATTTTGAAAATGAAAAAGCATTTCTGGTTTTGACTTTTATTTTTAATTATGCTACAGCATTGCTTCCATATACACCACACAAGACAACAGGAAGAGATCAGCTAGAGGCAGCTATTTTCGTTTTTATGAGACATGAACTACTTAGTTTTTACTTGGGATGGTACAGAACCGAAACTCTCGAGTGATGCACGGCAGCTGCACAGTGGCTAAAAGGCTAATGCACTTAGCATCGGCCAAAATGCTTTCAGCAAAGTGGGGCCAAAGTTCTACAGAACCTCCCAGCAATAGATTCTAGTTTAGTGACCTAATAGATCAGAGTTATGTGTACAATGCTCTGAAAAACGGGCAACGTCGTGGCGATAACCGTTACTTCTGTGTCTTAGATAAAAGGAGCTGCAGTGCAGACTGTGAACAAAGCATCTTAGCCACATTAAAGTGTGGGTTTTAATAAGCCAAAATATAGTAAATAGTCTCTATTTCATGTTGCGATTGTTTTTAATATTTTTCGAAAAAGAATAAATAGCAAAAAACGCGATATAAACAACGAGGACGGCCGCCGGCTTCACGCATTCCGCCGACTTCGCGCCGCCATGTTTGTGACGTAACGAAAGGCAGACAACATGGCTAGCACCGATAGCGAAGCACAGAGTGATGCTCTCTAATAGCGATTTATCATCAGATGAACAGAAAGATGAAAAGGAAAGTTGCGGAGATTATCATGATGATGAGTCACTTTTGCAACCGTATCGATTCGAACCCTTTTGCGAAAGTGAGGAGGATATAGCAGAAAGTAGTAGGTCTAGTGATGCCGATGACGATAGCCAGCATGAAGATTCGGCTAGACTCCAGTAAGTCTAAAAAATGTATAAAATTAAATTACTCCACTTACCCTAAAATATACTCAAAATGTCCCCTTTTGGCCTAATCTAAACAAAGGTAAACACTGGTTTTCAACCCAATTTACAAAATAAATGTCACAAAATAAAAGTTTCCCAGATATTACTACTCTTTAGTTAACAAAGTCACTGTATACCATTAACAACTGTGGAACATTAACAGTTTTACCTGTTTGAACCAGTTTGAAACCTTTTCTCGTGCGCGCGCGCGCTCACACACACACAGTTCAGTTTACTCACGGTACCGGCACCTCAAAAGCAAAAGAAAAAAAAAACGTTGCAGGCCTGTTGCTTCTCTTGCAAAACATTGAGTGCGTTGAAATACTCCAGTTGGATCCAAGGACAACAGAAAACACGACTACTTCGCCTCAATGTGATCCATCGTGATGCACACTAGCTAGCTTAGCAGCCTCCGCGCCCGACTCCAGCGCCGTCCTCTCCGACCCAGAAAACGGCTCGCTCGCTTCCAGCTCACCCGCCTTTCCTCGACTCAGAAGCCAAGATCCTCCTCCCAACTCTCCGTTCAAAATTCTTCGTTTGTGTCCTGGTTTTTGTCCCTTCGAAAACGCAGACTTCTCTCCTGCAGATCAGGGGGGTATTCCAGGAAGCATGTTTAAACTAGCCTGACTTTGAGCCTGAACTCTGGCTGAAATCCGCCTGAACTTGCTTACTCTGGGTATGTCGGTTCCAAAAGACTGGATAAGAGTTGGCGTAATTACGCTCGACTTGGTAACCCTGGGTTAATGGGCGTGCACAGCAGGTACATAAAGACATTCTCAATAGATCGCCGATTTCTGGAGTCACCATGGAAACGCGTGGAGAAAAAAAGAAAGAAAACGCTGTACTTCAGTGAGACGGAGTCTGAGGTTTTAATGACCGCGTATGAAGATTTCACGTCCATCAAAAAAGTAACACGGCTGCATCATCAAAAGAAAGAGCTTTTGCGTGTAGAAAAAGAGCAGACAAAGTAAACGTCTATAAAACTCAATAATTGTTCATACAACTCAAATTTACATATTTATTTAACTAAATGTCACATTACTCCAATTCAATTAATCTTTTTTCCATCTTAATTAATAATATTTCTTGAACTCTCAAATGTCTAAGTTTGAGCCGGCAGATATTCTCATTTTTATAACAAAAAACAGACGGGGGGAGAAATGCACGGAGTGCAAAATGTCAATCAGGAATTTCCCGTCACTGTCATTACAGCTGGTGCCCTTAGGGGTGCTATATAAACTCATCATCCTCTCCTTCACTCTTACTCATGGTGCAGTGACGTGAGCTCAGTATGGCAAACTAACTCGGCGAAACATGGCAAAACACAGTAAAACAGCTAAATAACTAAACACATTTGGTCAAAAACCCACACTTAAACCTAAATCCGTCCAGACAGGCGAAGCGAATGATATCCCACAATCCTTTGCGGTGCCGATCTAACAGCAGCACCAAAGTTACACCTACTTAATTGAATTAATTTGAATGAAAGTAAAATAACTGTCTGAAAACTACGTGTAATTTTTAAACTGACTTACAAAAAAAGATTTATCTTAACTGAAACAAATAATTAGATCAAAGTAAAAAAAATATTTTTCCAACATCCATATGTAGTCTTATCACCATCTCACTGTGGCAAAAGTATTATCTGAGCTTCTTTATCCACTAAATCATCTTCAAATGGACACTCCATGCTGCCTCAGCTCTCTGTAAACAAACTAAGCTTCAACTAAACCTGCTCCGGACCAGGTTATGTTCAGAGCATGAGTTGCTATGGCAACTTGACCTACCCTGAAACATACCTCCATTTCTGGAACCGAAAGCTGAGGTTATCAACTTCCTTAGCCTCAAACTTATCGTGAGAGCTAGCATAACCTGCTTTCTGGAATACCCCCCAGGAGGGGAAAATCTTTCGCCGTCCACCTTCTTGAACTTTCCCCTTTTCAGCAGCGTTTCTTGTTTTGGGAATTTATACACAGATACACTTTCACTAGATGTATTGCTACATCCAGCTGCCACACAACGAGTTGGCATGTTGATGATTAACAGATTTAAACACGAGAGAAACAAAGACTACCTGTTTTGTTTACATGCTGTCCGAAGCGGAACTGCGAAAGTCAATGCCTTCGTGACGTCACAGGTCATATCGAGGTCACTTCCAGCCTGCGCTCTTAGCGGCAAATTCAAATCTCTGATTCCTTCGAAAGATGTCTATTATTCATATGCTTCGGATTTTTTTCGACGCTAACTATTGGTATCAATAGAATCAGCGTTTAAAAGGCTTTTTTATTTGACAAAGTTGTTCAAAGCATGGCATCCACACTTTAAGGCACTTTCCTTCATTCTGTCATGCTGCAACATCATCACACTTTGTTGTTTCTGGATAAAATTTGTGTGCCCCCCACTTTATTTTTTATTAAATAACATTCAGGCTCCTAAACTGTCTAAAAGATCTGGAGAAGCTTCATTAAGCAATGTTGACTTTTATTTTTAATTATGCTACAGAATCGCTTCCATAGGTGTAGCAGAGCTGCTTAAAAAGGCTCTGTGTGCTCTGCTGCCTACTAGCGATCAGAGGGTGAAGTGGAAAACAAGAGTCAGACACTGAAGGACGCTCATAAATAATTAAATAAATATCATCCTGACAGTATTTTGAATAGATACAAGTATCGCCAAATGAACTATCGCAATATATCCCTGAATCGATTTTTTCTAACACCCCTACTTTGGAAGCCATGTACTGGCTTTAGCAGGGGGACACGTCTGGCACTGCAGGATTTGAGTCCCTGGTGGCGTAGTGTGTTACTGATGGTAGCCTTTGTTACTTTGGTCCCAGCTCTCAGCAGGTCATTCACAAGGTCCCCTGTGTCATTCTGGGATTTTTGCTCACTGTTCTTGTGATCATTTTGATCCCCCAGAACTTGTGGGGAGCTCCAGATGGATGGAGATTATCAGTGGACTTGTATGTCTTCTATTTCTTAAAAATTGCTCAAAGCTGATTTCATCACACCAAGCCGCTTACCTATTGCAGATTCAGTCCTCCCAGCCTGGTGCAGGTCAACAATTTGGTTTCTGGTGTCCTTTTTGTTCTTGGCCATAGCGGAGTTTGGAGTTTGACTGTTTTAGGTTGTGGATAGGTGTCTTTTATATAGATAACTAGTTCAAAAAGGTGCCATTAATACAGGTAATGAGTGGAGGACAGAGGATCCTCTTACAAAATAAGTTACAGGTCTGTGAGAGCCAGAAATCTTGCTTGTTTGTCGGTGACCAAATACTTATTTTCCACCATAATTTACAAATAAATTATTTTAAAATCAGACAATGTCCTGTTCTGTATTTTTTCCTCATTTTTTCTTTCATAGTTGACGTATACCTATGATGAAATTACAGGCCTCTTTCATCTTTTAAAGTGGGAGAACACAATTGGTGGCTGACTAAATACTTTTTTGCCCCACTGTATAGAACAAAGACTGTAGCAGCAGACAATCATTCCTGGACTTGCATTGATTCAGTCATGGATGCTGGTGTGATTCTAATGAGGTTTTGGATTGATAATAACACTTTATTTGACTAACAAAAACTTGGCGTAGAAATGTAAGCATATTAGTTAGCTCAACCCTTTTTGAAAGTTGAAATGGTAAAATTCAAAACTTAACTTGGTTTTGAGGTTTGGATTATGCAAAGTAATTTGGAAAAGTAAATTGGAAAGTAATTGTGTTTGAAAAATCACTGGCTGTTTAAAACAGCCATGTTTGCTGGCTTCAAGTGTGAAAACTGATGTGAATCAATCAGTAATGAAGAAAAGAGGCATCAGAGATCATGACAATCATCCTGAGTTTTTATAGCCCTGTTTCTGAAGGACTGTCTTTGCTGATCCAAACCATCAAGTCAGAATCATGTTGAGTCGGCTCCTTCAGGTTTCCGCTGGTCTCTGACTCTAACTTTCAGACACTTTTCTTAACAAATCAGGTAAATGAGGGGTTAGGTTTAGAAACTTTAAAATCTAGTTTCTGCTTTTTGTTTTTGTGCTATGCTGCTTTTGGCTTTCACATGCCATGATGTCCTGCTCTCCCTGTAATAGTTTGAAGCTTAGTGTGAATCAGCTGGGATGAGAATCGGCACATCCAAGTCCAAGTGTTTGAATCGGCTCCATGATAGAAAGTTCTTTAGACCCCTTCTGCTCAGTTCAGTTCTCGGTCCTGCTGGTGACTGTGGTTTGAATTCCCGAGTAGATCGAAACATGAATTGACTTCAGGCATGCATTTACCTCTTCCTTTTTGTTCTTCTGGTGACAGCAACACTCGTTTCTTCCCCCTCCATCACTGCATCTGAGGTGTTACCATTTGGTAGCTCAGGTCGCTCTGCTTCCTGGCCTGATGTAACAGAAACAGTTTGGGAATCTTTTTGAAAACAAAGTTTTCATTGTGATGACTAAACACAATGCAGCATCAAAATGAGTGTGATGGCTGCCTACGCTGCCACCTCATCAGGGCAGTAACCTTCTGCACCACACCTTACATATATCTGTTCACTTTATTTTTTGCATATACTTTTAGATTTCTTTTTCAAGCATAACACATTTGAACTTAAAATTTATCTTCAAGTTTATTTAACGCATTTCAGTTGACTTTATTATAATTTGATTAATTAATTTGATGTTATGCTTTGAGTTGCCAGTGCTGAGGGAACCATTGTTGTTGCTGCTGCCATCTGCTGTTGGAACCATCAAGTCAGATCTGACGCAAGAATGCATGCCAGTCAGCAGAGGCCTTATATTCAGCAGGCAGCTTATTGGACTAAACCATCGGCCAGGGGACAATAAATTATTTTGTGTTGCTTTATTTTAGTTTCTATTTTGATCTTTATTTTAATTTATTTGTGTATATTAATTTACCACAGGTTGGACATAAGTTTCATTTGTTTGCTGTATTTTGTCTTAGTCTTTTTAAGTTCCCCCTTGTGTGTCTACTTGGTCTGATCAGCCACTATATATGTTCCCTTGTGTTTTTGTAACGGGGTGAAATTTTATTTTTGTTGCTTGTTTTTTTTTATCCAGGGGGGTATTCCAGGAAGCATGTTTAAACTACCCTGACTTTAACCCTGAACTCTGGCTGAAATCCGCCTGAACTTGCTTACTCTGGGTATGTCAGTTCCAAAAGACCGGATATGAGTTGGCGTAATTATGCTCGACTTGGTAACCCTGGGTTAATGCACGTGCGTGTCAAGTACATGACGACATTCTCAATGGATCGTCGATTTCTGGAGTCACCATGGAAACGCGTGGAAAAGAAGAAAGCGCTATTCTTCAGTGAAACGGAGTCTGAGGTTTTAATGATGCCGTATGAAGATTACACGTCCATCAAAAAGTAACACGGCTGCATCATCAGTAAAAGAAAGAGTTTCTGCGTGTAGAAAAAGAGCAGACAAAGTAAACGCACGAGTTTTTGATCTTGTTTCCATTTTCTTTGTGACGCAAATATATAACGTATCCAATTTTGCCAACTTAAATGAATTACTTCTATTGGGAACACACAATTGAGTTAAATTTATTCAACCTAATTTCTTACGTCTATAAAACTCAATTGTCCAATTGTTTATTTAACTAAATGTCATATTACTCCAATTCAATTAATCTTTTTTCCATCTTAATTAATTATATTTCTTGAACTCTCAAATGTCTAAGTTTGAGCCGGCAGATATTCTCATTTTTATAACAATAAAAAAGACGGGGGGGAGATGCACGGAGTGCAAAATCTCAACTGAAAATATACCGTCACTGTTGTTATAGATATTAATTGAAGGGATGCTATATAAACTCATCATCCTCTCTCTCCCTCTCACTCATGGTGCAGAGACGTAAGCTCAGTAGGGCAAAATAACTCGACGAAACATGGCAAAACACAGTAAAACAGCTAAACAACTAAACACATTTGGTCAAAAACCCACACTTAAACCCAAATCCGTCCAGACAGGCAAAGGGAATGATATCCCACAATCCTTTGCGGTGCCGCTCTCACAGCAGCACCAAAATTACACCTACTTAATCGAATTGATTTGAATGAAAGTAAAATAACTGTCTGAAAACTACGTGTAATTTTTAAACTGACTTACAAAAAAAGATTTATCTTAACTGAAACAAATAATTAAGTTAGATCAAAGTAAAAAAAATTTAAAAATTCCAACATCCATATGTGGTCTTATCACCATCTCACTGTGGAAAAAGTATTATCTGAGCTTCTTCATCCACTAAATCATCTTCAAATGGACACTCCATGCTGCCTCACCTCTCTGTAAACAAACTAAGCTTCAACTAAACCTGCTCCGGACCAGGTTATATTCAGAGCATGAGTTGCTATAGCAACTTGACCTACCCTGAAACATACCTCCATTTCTGGAACCGAAAGCTGAGGTTATCAACTTCCTTAGCCTCAAACTTACCGTGGGAGCTAGCATAACCTGCTTTCTGGAATACCCCCCTGAGGCCCCTGAAGGGGCCACCTAATTATTGGACACAGGTGTGCACTGGGGGCGTGCCCATGAGACTGCATTTAAAAACAGTAGGACATGAGGCAGAGGGAACTGAGCAAGGAGGCTCTGAAGGAGCAACTCTGGAGAGAGGCTCGCAAAGAGCCGCTCCAAAGGAGCAGGCTCTGGACAGCAGCAACACAACACAAGAGCAGCAGCTCCCTACAGTGAGGAGACGGCAGGGGGTGTGGCTTGCACCTGTTGGTTACGTGGACGAGCGGAGCCACCGGAGCAGCGCCGGGCCAACAGCACAATACCGCGCTTGGAGTGAGGCATCTCCGGGTGGAGTGGCGCTGGAAGACGTCCAGAAGGAGACGGCCTGTGGATGGACGAGTGCTGACCGGCATCGGACGAGCAGTTGAGCCAGGGGCCAGGCAGTGTTCAGAGGGGGAAGCGACGTTGGAACGCAGAGGGGTGTGGTTGTGACCCGCCCCTCTTCGAGCTAAGTACCCCTCTGCTGTTTTCTGTTTTTTAACCCAAGAGAGTCTCTTTGTATAGCCGCCAGAGCCACATTTTAACAAATTGCATGCTATTTATTGTTTTTTACTAATTGTGTGTGTTTTAGTGGGTTTTATTGAGCCCGGTGTTTTAGCTTTTTTATGGATCTCTTGGGTTTTTCTGTTTTAATTTATAGACAAGGCTCCTGGCTCCAACGGATGGACAGAGCAACAGACTCCTCCAATATTGCCCCCCTCAAATAAACTTTTTGTGCTCCCTGTTGAACTGTGGTCCTGGGTGTCCTGTCTCCACACAAATCCAAATCTAAGAATTCTGCGAGGCTACATTTTCAATTAGGTAGGTCAGTTTAAGTAAGTTTGTCTGTCTGTTCTGTTGTCCTCTGTTAAATTAAAAGCTTGAGTTAATTTTGTTACTTTGACCTCATTTACAAGTTTTGAAAAATAAATGTAAAATTTTTTGATAAAATTGTTTGCTGTCCTTGTCTTCTACTGCTCGGTCCACCACAACAAGTGTTTATTAAAATGACAAGGAGGTGGGTCATCAAGGCCAGCAAGACCTTCTATGCTGACCTAAAACTATTTAGAAAAATACTTCTATTTGTCCTATTTTCCATAAATATATTATAAATATATTAATTTTAAAGCAAATAAAACTAAAATATAGCAAGTTCTCTTCATACCATGCTAGAACCACTTGGTTCAGCTGCTTGCAGTGTTGTCCACTGTGGTGGAGATTTTATCCAGGCATCTTGTGTCATGTTCCATGAAATCTGTTTGAGGTTCTTCAGAATCCACAAAGCAGGCTGCCATGTGTTGTCAGCAGCAGTGGCAGATAGTACAAACAGGCAAATATCAAGTCTATGAAACTAAGGCCAACTAAAAGGTCACATCGGCTTTACAATGAGTGTAACGTGTGCATCCTGTGGTTGGATAAGGATCATGATCTGTTTTCTTTAGAAATAAAAGTCTGAAAGAGTACGACACATTTATGCTCTTGCCTGTTTTTTCTGTGATTGTTTCTCTGTCCAGAGCATCTGCTCACTGCTGGTGGTTGTCATTAAAGGGTACATATCATGCTTTTCATAAGCCTTTTAGAGTAAACCATATCCATGTATATGAAAATATATTGTCTTTGTCAGACTAAAGAACGATTTTTTTAAATGAAATATTTGTTATTGTTACAGCAAGTTTTCTTAATTGGAAGTAAGACACCTCAATCTCTTAGGGACCGCTTTTGGCTCCTTGCGGGAGCCACCCATTTCATTTCGGCCTCGGCAACGTGTCTGCATTTTGGCCAGAAAAAACAAACAACATCCGATCTTTTGCAAAGATTGAGTGTATTGTGGAGCCTCACAAGTGTTTTTCTCAGTGGAGAAAGTGGGTGAGTGTTAGCCTGGGGGCGGCGCTGACTCTTCCTTGAAGGGGCTGTTCCTCACTTTTATATGTAAGAATGTGAACGCATAGGCTAAATCTGAATTCTACCCTTCCCCCCCCAATTGTAGGAGCTGTAATGGTGTCCAAACTTATATTTTTAAGTGATAGCCGTAGTGACTTAAGGATAGGTATCCCTCAGCTGGGAGGGTGTTCCACGTCGCGCTGTGCTGTGAAAGAAACACATTTCTTCATGTGGGTGTGCTCTGGAGCACAAAATTTAGCAGGTCACTTAATAGAGAGCAGATTTTAAGAGGAATACTCAAATGTATGAACAGATCAAAATACTGTTTTGGGTTTATTTTATGAGGAATAAACATTGTAATACACTTAAAAGCCCAAAAAGTAGATTTTGCGTGATGTAGACCCTTTTAAACTAACAAAAACAACAAAACAGATCCACAGGCACAGCTATAAGTATTAGCCTAAATTATCAACAGAAAGACTGAAGAGGAACCACTATTTTTTGGCAGAACCCCATATTTTTACCGAGGAATTTTATTTACAAAGAAGTAACTTCCGTAGAGGACAGATGTGTTGGTGAATGAAAAGATTGGACTTTTTGTTTTTAATATTGCAATGACTCAGGTCACAGCAAGGCAAGCAGTGGATGAGGTGCATTATGGGGGAGTTAACATTTTCCATCATTTCATTTTTGGAGTTTTTGTTTGTCAGGTTTGCTCATTTTTGGTGTCAAAAATGGTTTAATATTGTTGATGCAAGTGAGGATGTTGCAGTGAGCTCACGGTGCCACACACCTCAACAGGTTGCAGTCATAGACTGTTGACTGAGCAACAAAAGTTGTTTGAGTCTGCAGTGCCACAATATGTTCAGGACTGTTCCTGTGTGATTGTGAAGGGAATGTTGATTTAAAGCTTGTGAAGCGTATTTAGGATTCTCAGGGAAATGTCTGGGTGAAGAAATGGAATTTGTAACGTCATGGGCTACATCTTCCCCTCATACAATCTCCAGAACCAGAAGAGATGGTCTGTTGTAAAGGCTCTTGTTGTTTTCCATATTGCTTTGCTGATTGTTTAGCTAAAATAGATCCTAAATGAAAGGTTTGTGCAGTTCAAGAAATCAGCAAAGTCCTCAGCACCTATTGTTGAGGTCTTCTTCCTTTTCTTCTTCTTCTGTGGTGCAGGCTCCTGCAAATCCGGGGTCAAAGGGTCTCTGCTGTCAGAGTTGCTCCTGTTTGTGATGTTCTCCTCCTCCACCTCCAAAGCAACTAAAACAACAGAGAAAAATCCAGTCCAGACCAGAATAGATGGTAGTGTGGCTCCTCAGGGCCTGCTGGCTCACCTTCTCTTTGCTCCTCTCCTTCGCTGATCTCCTTTTTCACCTTCTTCTTTTTGCTTTTTACAGTTGGCATGGCAGGGTTCTTTCGTGAGCTGAAAAGAAACCCCTTAACAGTTTGCACATGTATAAAGTCAACAACAGAGATCTCCGCCTGTTCAATGATCCTCTGAAAGGGATTTAGGTCACCAAATTAATGTTTAATGGGGATTTTAGAGTAATCAGGTGATGCCTGTTAGAGATAAAAGGATTAGTCTGAACTCTAAGTACAGATGGTTGAGCAAAGTTGCAGGAAACATGCCACCATTTGTTTGCACTCCTAAATCAATATAACTCAGTTTTTGCAAAAATGTCTGAAAACTTTAACTGATGAGACAGCTTGGTTTTCAAAAGTCTTTTTCTGGAACCATTGTGTCTATGAAGCTTTGAATGTGTTAAATAAAAAAATACCTAAACTGGGTTAAACCTGAATCCCTCAATTTTTATTTATTTTTTATATTTGTTTAAGTAGAAAAGAGGAGTTTTTGAGTTTGTTAAACACACTAAGGCTAAATCTCTGCCATATATGGAAGAGCTCAATATTGTATTATTAGAGAAGAAAACACAAACAGAAATATTTAAAAAGTGAATTTTCAAAAAAACATTTTTGCTCTTCCTTTAAGCTCATCAACAAATGTTTGACAGTAAATGTTTTTAAATAAGTGCAAATCTATTTCCTATTAAACAAGAACAAGAGTTCTGCTTGCTGGCCAGAAGCAGAGCACACAGGAAAAAACTTTATTGCATCTCCTATACAACTTTAAATCAAAGAAAACTTTCTGTTTAGAAATGATAAAAAGTTAATTCTTCCTGTAGAATGATGACCCTTTAAAACAAGAATGTTAGAATCTGATTTGTAGTGCGGTTGTCATTCTGTCTGCAATGACCTGAGCCACACACCTGAATGGGCTGCTTTGCATCAACCAGCAAAGTTATAAAAGAACAGACTCACAAACAACAATACCCAGCAGATTGATGTTACTCCACTAAACTCCGCTTTTGTTCCGGTCCCTAGTGTCAGCCACAGTCAAATGAATTTGTAACAACAGTAAAAATAGCTATAATGAGTTCTGATAACAGTCCCAAAAAGAGATTACGTGTCAAATTCCAATCATTAAAAAACGTTTTTGCAAATAATCTGTCTGTTCTTACCGGAGTCTTTGCTCCGATGCACAGATGGTCCTCCTGGTTGTCTGATCCTATCAAGCTTGGTTAAAGTCTCAGGCTAAGTATCAGTCCCACAACTCCTCTCCTTCTTTTCTTTTAGGTTTCTTTTTTTAATCCCAACGCTTCTTTGAAAGTTACTCCAGGACTATAAAAAGCTTAAACTGTGAAAACCAGTGAGGCAGAAGCGGTGGGTACTGTGCAGCTTTGAGACTTCTGTGGAGCTTTCAGAGTGACAGCTGGAGCTCAGCTGAGCTTTCAAAGCCTCCAGCAGCTCTGTGATTGGTTTACTGAATGACGACCACAGAAGTTTGTCAGAGAAAACATTACCCATCTAAATTAAAAAAGATTTTTTGGAATAAAAGCACAAATCACATGGGCCAAAATTTTTACAACAAAAAAAGGGTATCACATGAGAAACACAGACTCAGAAGTGTTCCAATATTTTGGCGTAAAATTAGCACATTTCCAGTTTTGTTCCTGCGACAGATCTTAAAGAAGTTGATTGAGGGGCAACAAAAGACAGAAAAACGAAATTTCTGTCTTAATTTACTTAATAAACCTAGCACCTATTAGTTGCAACTGAAATGACAACTGTAGCATGATCAGCACAAATCTGAAATGTCTTAAAGAGATCTAGTTAAATTTTTCTTATTTAGTTTCCTTCATCTTCTAATCTGTTTTTCCCTTTTGGGGTCACTGGGGTGCCGGAGCCTATCCTGGCCACTTGCAGGCAAAGGCAGGGGACACCCTGGACATGTCGCCAGTCTGTTGCAGAGCCAAAATTCACACCTATGGACAATTTAGAGTAACCAATATATAAAAGCATGTTTTTGGATGATGGGAGGAAGCCAGAGTCCCTGGAAAAACCCCACACATGCATGGGGAGAACATGCAAACTCCCATGCAAACTGGTCCGTGGGTCATTTGGTACCGGGCCGCACAGAAAAAATAAAATAACTTACATGACTTCCGTTATTTCGGAATCTGACTGATGTTTTATTTTGAAAAATTGCCCAATTCTCTATTACATCCGTTTATGTTACTCTTGACGCAGGCCAATTTGCTGGTCTCGGTCACGTGATAAGATACCGCTAAAATAAAACCCAGGAACTAGCAAAATACAATAAAAAAACAAACGTCTTTGGAAAGTGGAAAAGGGCCAGCCAGGAGACAGAAGAGGGAGATTCCCTCGAACCATTCAGCATTGTGGTGAGTTGGATTTTCCATGCACTTATTTTGAAGGCATGTTTAAATGTTATAATAATAGCCACCAGGGAGTGTTGCGGGCAGAGAGGACGTTGCTCATGTCATAATTCGTGTTTATTGTTATCTTGAGAAAATACCACAGTTTTCATGCAAGTCATATTATTTTGTTGTACTGTAGTGTCGGTCACGTGCACGTTTGGTCTCCTGTCGGAGCAGTTACGCAGGTTGCAGGGGTTACTGTCGGAGCTGGTATCACAGGGAATTAAATCAATCCCCTTTGCCTGCTTTGGACAAAATAGGGTTGAGCACGGGTGTTTCTTTTTGTCTACGGGTCCTTTCATCTGGCAGTCATGTTGTTTCACCCTTAGTTATTTCTTCCTGTTGTGTTTACTTCTTTTTAGCACCATAAGTGTGGGAAGGGGAGAGGATGATGACACCTGTGCAATGTACAATGTTTAGCGTGTCAAAAATAAAAGTGCAGAGTATGTCTTATTACGTGTCTCTGCCTTTATTGCAGGGTTGCTGCAGCGTGTGTCCGCCACATATAACATACCGGTCTGTGAGAAATTTACCAGACATCAAACCTGGCACAATAAAGGTTGGGGACCGCTGATTTAAAATAAATAAATTATTGGTGCATTTTGACTTCCCACGAGTCTTAGGGCCCTTCAGCCTTCAGCCCCTAAGACTCATGGGAAGTGGGGAATCTTGGGTGTAAAACCATGAGCAGAAGTGAGGTCCATGCTGTTTGGGTGTTTGTGGGCATTTTCAAATAAATGGCGCCACAGAGCCTGTTTCGTCATCTTCACTACTGTGAAACAACAATTTCCCCCCTCCCTTTGCTCTCTCTTGTTCTCTGAAGCTGCTCTGTCCTTTTTTCCTTTTTTCTGCCTCTATCAACCAAAAGTCAGTAGACTCTAATCCTGCTTTCTGCATTTTCTTCTGATCTTTTCCTTAATCACATCCTCCAATGCAATTATTCTCTGAGTGTTTAACCTTCCATTAAATCCATAGTCTTTTATCCAAATGCTCGATTTTTGTAGGATCCTGACTTTCCACATACTTCCAATCCTTGCTCTGCAAACTTTCTAATGGACTTTCCTTACCCTGTGCCTTTGCCATTTTTTAAAAACACTTGTCTAACAGTTCAAAAACACAAGCTGCAAATTCAGCTATTTGCATAACACAACAGCAGCAAAAAACACAGCAAATACAACAATTTGCACAACACAAAAACAACAAAACACACAGCAAATACAGCTATTTGCACAACACAAAAACAACAAAACACACAGCAAATACAGCTATTTGGTAAAATCACATCAACATACTCACACTCTATACTTTACTTATTTATAAATGCCAGCTTTTTAATTATCTTTAATTCTTACAGCTCAAAGTTATCGTACTGGGATTTTTATTTCATATCTATACTTACATAAATGTATTATGTTATTTCACATGGGATTTCGAGGACCACGCCGTCCTTGTCTGATAGTGTCTAGAATTCTCAGGGCTTTTACCCTTTTTTCTTTGAACACGGAATTTAACGGACTCCGCCGTCCAACCAAATAGTACGGGATTTCAAGGACCCCGCCGTACTTACGGAATTTAACAGGACTCCTCCATCCTTTCCTTTGTCTTTCTCCTTCGGTATACCGTCAACCTTTCGGACTCCAGCCAATGGGATAGGCACCAGTTCCAACAAAGGGTTGACTCACCTAGGAGTCAGCTGTGGCCACAGTCTCTTGGGGCCCACCACGCTTGCTGAAATCCTCAGGTATGTTGGTATGCGGCTCGAAAGGACCAAATTAAGGTTGAGTTAAAACAACCTGTAACATCATAACAATTCAAAAAGGAAAGAAAGACAGACTCAGGTACCTTTTATGAGGAGAATGAACAGAGAATAATTCCCAGCAACAATCTCTCTCCGCTCTGGCGTACATGCCTGTCGCCTTCCCTTTTATTAAGTTTGTCGGGTTTCCCTAATTTACATATGCACTGAGCTCTAAGGAGGGGGAACAAGAAGGCACAGCTGCAGCACGATTAGAAAACATAAGTTACAACATGTCTATCTTTTGCAGCCTTCTCACATCATCTTCGGACCTCCAAAGCCTATTCACATGGATAAACTAACACATAGCGTCCTTCGATTCATTCTAGACACAGCTAACACAGGTTCCCAGGAGAATGCTGGAAAGACACGAAGATAATCTTTTGCTCCCAAGGGTGTCACCTCCACCTTCCTTTGAAACAGAGTTGGACACAGACATTTCTGCAAACATGATTATATCACCTATATTTAGCTAGGTGATGCATCAAAAAGCAAATATGAGATAACTTATATACATTAGTCTGACACATAGTCAGAGTAAGCAAGTTCAGGCTGATATCAGCCAGAGTTCAGGGTTATAGTGTGTCTATTTGTAAACATTCTCTCTGTATTTCAAACTAGTCAGGGGTCACAATTTTTAATTTCATCAAAATGATACCTTACACAAATACTCTCTGGTCAGAAATCTAGCACATGCTGTTTTCCAAAATATTTTTTTCACAAATGTGTTTTATTTAGATCACAGCACTGTTGGTTGTAATAGTTAGGACTGTGTTGGTTATAACTAATAGCAATCTCCTAAATATGTGTGTATGTTTTGACTGAAATGTGTTATTTTAAAATCAATTTGGAGAAAGATGAAAACTGAGTGTGGTGCTTGGATGATTGTCATTATAATTTTTGAAAAAGAGAAAACAACAAAATTGTTTTTAAGGACATGGGAGGAGTTAATTAGAAACTTATCTCTGAGTTTTGGGCGGGAATGTTGTTGCAGAGTAAGCCTGCCCCTACTTCCCAACTTCTAATTGTTTACCTGCAGTCCCGCTAGTTTACAGCCCCTCACACCCCCAGCTTAACATTTTCAGTGCAACAAAACTGGTGACCAATATTGTAGCTATCCAGCTGTAGATTTCATAGATCCAGATTCCAGCTCAGATGAGGAAAAACAAACACGTGCAGAGCAGGGAACTTGTTGCCCACCATTGTAAGTTTTATGACACAGCTACAACTTTTGTCGTTTCCTGATTCACCATGGTCTGAATAAAGAAATGCTCAGAAATGAAAAATTTAAGATTAACTTATTTATAAATGTCCTCTAAAATGAGAAAAATGCTACAAGGACATTTTAAAAAGATTAAAGACACAATTTTCATCAGAATGGGTCTTTAAAGGTTTGGTACTGTTTTTAAATGGTTTAATTTACATAACCTGTGCCAGTCTGAAAACATGCTTCACAGGTTAACTGGCATCTCTAATTTGCTTTAAGTGTGAGTGTCTGATTGTTTGACGCTGCAAAAGACTGGTGACCAGGTAAGGATGTACCCCGCCTTCACCCAACAGTAGCTTGCATGGATGTTTACTAATTTAACCTGTGCGCATCTGAAAACATGCTTCACAGGTTAACTGGCATCTCTAATTTGCTTTAAGTGTGAGTGTCTGATTGTGTGACACTGCAAAAGACTGGTGACCAGGTAAGGATGTACCCCGCCTTCACCCAACAGTAGCTGGTACAGAATCCAGTAACCTTGTGGCCCTGCCAAGAATTCAGTTGGATCTGACGATGGATGGATGGGTTTATTAATTTAATAATTTGGTAACAACAGCCAGCTTTGGTGTAAACAAGTATGCTGCTCTTCAATAAGCCCATAATCTCTGAAGAGGGAATTATCTTTAAAAATGGATTGTATATGAAGAGATTTCTATTGTAGCAGAATAGAAAAATAATAAATGCATGGTGTTTCACTGCAGACCCCTGAGGCCTGTTTTGGCAGTGCAACATTGCAGGTATTTTCCATGTGGTGTTGTCCAAGAGTTTAATAGGTTAGTACAAATAAATCCATGGCACAGCAGAAACCAGGTCACATGCAGGAAAAAAATCCAATTAGATCAAGACAGAGACTTATACTGGACACATGAGAAAGTGAAAACACTCAGCTACAAAAGAAAATAGAGGAACAACCTTTTTGTTAAGAAAATGTTATAATACATTTCCACATTCAAATCAGATTGTATCAACACTAGTCAAGGCTAATCCATTTCAACTGATTGCAAGAGAATAACAATCATGTATTATGTTTTGTTGTACTAACAACCAATCTGTAGGGTGATACGGGGGGAGATGTTAATCCTTCAGATAAGTCTCTGAGCTGCAGCTGGTCTGTCGCGGATTACCCCTGAAGAACAGAGCGGTCAACCCAAAGTATTCACACCAAGTGTCGTGTCTCACTGACTGAAGTGTATGCACTTGAGTGTGTGAATGTGTGTAAGTGTGTGTGCTTGAGTGTGTGCATGTGTGTTTGTATCTCGAACTCAGATCTTTAAGGAAGTGCCTCATCACATCAATAGCAGTATTACCGGGTACTGGTGTTTTTTGTCATTGCCAAATAAATTATTTAGAAGCGTCAACCTACTGAAAACATTAGCGCTGTATACTAAACTAATCTTTAATATTTTATTTGTTGTCATATCTTCCATGAATAAACCTTTTTGTCTTCATCTCATCCAGCACGCCTAATGTTTGCTGTTATCCCTACATTCATCCCTGCTTATTGTGCTCTGTAATGTGTCTGTAATCTTCTGCTGGGAATGCATGAGCTGAAAGCAGTCTTGTTACAGGCTGTGTGACAGCCGGTTAAAAAACGTGTCTATTTTTTCAGTTAGGCATTCATCAAAGCCTTTTTGTTATACATTCCCAATCTGGAGAATAGGCTTCATACAGCCTGTGGACACCATGGTTGTTTTAGGCTGACTGCAGCTCTGCTTTTCTTAGAAGTAGAAAATCTTGAACTGCTATTGCAGTGAACAGCCAGTCTCCCTGAGCAAAACAGCCTCCCTGCTTTCTGCTCTGTTGTGTTTCAGTCTAATGATAAAAACTCAGATAAAACAGTTTTCTTTGGCTCATTTTGTAGTTATGTGGATTCTTAGGGTTCAGGAGTAAAGACATCCTGGAGTCATTTGTAGTATTGACATTTTTAATTAGTACTTCTTTTTTTTTCTTTTTACACACAAATGTTTAAAAAGTGAAAAAAGCCCTCTTGTGTCTAACTGATGACTGATGAGCCAAAGCAGCTAAAGTTCTATCTTTTTCCATCCAAATAAGTTTCTTTTATGTGTGTTAGTTCAGCAACTAACCAATGATCATTTGTTTTTGAAAACTCATCTCCACATTCTATGCACAGAGTTTTCAAATTGCTCGTAAAATGATTGTAATAGAATCAAAATGTAAAACTCAGACTGCTGGGATTTTTCTAGCTCCATAAACCTTCAGTGTGTTTCAGTATTTCAACAGCTTCAGCTCAACAGTTACCACATGTCCTGTCCACAGGAAAACACATGTTTAGTTGTATAGCCTATGGTTAGAATGATCTATTGTTACAAATACAGTACAGACCAAAACTTTGGACACACCTTCTCATTCAGATGAATGGAAAGGTGTGCAAAGTACAGTCTGTACTGTAGATGTTTTGCATTTGAATGGGGACTAAACAATAACAGCAAAGCCCCAAAACTGTTAGAGACAATTAATATTTCATCTTAACTAAAATGTATTTATTTAGAATTTCAGATCAAATGTTTAAAATGTGGTGAACCTTATAAGACAGAGAGTTATTATTACACATTGAAGACATTCTGAAAGCATGCAGTTCTGCTTCACAGCCTCTAGGTGTCAGTGTAGTCTTTTTATAAAACTGTTCTCAAACCAGAAGACATTTTATTGTTCAGGTGTAACATTTTGTGTGTACAGTATGAGATAATGGGGTGTGGGGGGGTGGGTTTCAGGGTTTCTGTTTCTCCTTGGGTTAAGTAAAAAATCTGCTGACTGAGGTGCTAATAAACCCACCAGATTGTCTCAGTTAATCTGTTTACGAGCTCAAATCAAGATCTCAGCAGCCGATTGTGTTTAGGTGAACTGGTGAAACTTCAAACACAGCTCAGTCGGTTACTAAGCAACCATCATGCATAATTATTTTATGTTGAGGTCATGCAGCTTTAAGATGCTAGAATACTGCATCTGCATGAAGCTGCGCCAACTCTATTAAGTAAAGTGTAATAACAATTGAAAGGTTAAAAACATGTATCCAGGTCTGGTTAGGAGGCAACAAGACAGAAGTGAAGGGGGCTTAAAAAACATGTATCCTAATTATAAAAAGCAACAACAAATAGCTGGCTAGAAAATCCAAGAGGGCTTAAAAAATTCCAACTATAAATCTTAGGAACAAAAACAATCAATAGGAAGACGAATGGGGATAAATATATGTGTGAGCAAGCGAAAGGAATACAGGAAATATAGAATATAAAATAAAGGAATCCTCAAAATTTCAAAATATTCTGCATTTGGAGATCCAAAAAGAATTGAAAGAGAGAAATCAGCTGCTCACTCATGGAGTTGCAGTCACACGTGAGCACAACTTAGATTTGAGCTGAGGCCTTTATGTGTTACAACTGTCATTATGTTGGCAACCACAAGGGTGCGCCTGTGTGTGTTTAAGGAACTGTTCAGCAAGAGAATGAGAGTGTACTGAAGCTGTGGAGCACGAATAAAATCGTACTGAGCTTCCAAGTCCGCCTGATGTTTAATTTGAGCAGCACTAAAGGCCATAAACACGACAGCCATTTTTTCCCTTCTGCTATTTGGTGTGTGTAAAAGGCTGACTGCTGTCATATTACAGTATAATAAACCAGGGTTTATTTACAAGTGAACCAAAAAAAAAATCATGTTTTGTCATTCTAGCACTTAAAAAAGTGAGTCTTCTTCCCCATGGAATGGAATGGAATGGAAACAAGTTTATTTCGAATATATGTTAAAAAACAAACAAAACAAAACAAAAAGAAAGAACAGACATAAATAAAAAAAGAGAATATAAAGAAAACGTTCACGCTCAAGAACCGTTATAAACACAAACAGAATTTTTTTCTTTTTCTTTTTCCTTCCATATATGAACACAAATACTACAAACAATTAAACAATTATACATATTCGAAAAGGAGTGAGAAGAAGTATAAACTTATATAAACTCACCCCCTATTCCTCATCAATAATAATTACATTAGTAAGCAGCTTCTTTATTTATACACAATGTTTCATAAGGTATAATTTTCACAGAGTACTGTCCTAAATACTTAGCATGAATTATTATTGAAGAATACTATGCGCATATTAAGATAAGAATAATATACACATACATATTTTTTCATATGTATACTTACATACATATATACATCTAATATCCATCCGATGTATTTGAATATCGTTTTAAAATCATATTTTTGTATCTTACTTTAAAGAGTTTTATGTTGGGACATTGCTTTATTTCATCTTCTATACACTTTCTATACACTGAAACATCTTCTATTTGTGCGTGCTTTGTGTATGTAAAAATTTTGTTTTCTTCTCAAACTGTACTCTCCCTCTCTTTTCATGAATAATTTTTGTATATTTGCTGGTAGTAAGCTGTATGTGGCTTTAAACATGATTAATGCTGTGCGCAGCTCCACCAGATCTGTAAGTTTCAATAATTTTGATTGTAAGAATAATGCATGTGTATGATCCAGATAACCCACGTTATGTATGATTCGTATCGCCCTCTTTTGAAGAATTAACAGTGAATATAATGATGTTTTATAATTGTTTCCCCATACCTCCACACAGTAGTTTAGATACGGTAGCACCAGGGAACAGTATAGAATGTAAAGGGATTTATAATTTAGGACACATTTTGCTTTATTTAGCACTGATATGCTTTTAGACAATTTTGATTGTATGTATTTGATATGTGGCTTCCAACTTAATTTATCATCAATTACAACACCAAGGAATTTACATTCATATATTCTTTCAAGTTGTACCCCATCAATCGTTACATTAATGTCCATGCATTTTTTACAGTTACCAAACAACATAATTTTTGTTTTGCTCAAATTCAATGATAACTTATTAATATTAAACCATATTTTCAACTTTTCCATCTCTTTAGTTACATCTTCCAACAGTTTGTTTAAGTCATCACCATCACAGAAAATATTTGTATCATCTGCAAACAGAACTAATTTAAATATTTCAGATACTTTGCATATATCATTAATATACAGAATGAATAACTTGGGGCCCAACACTGACCCCTGTGGGACACCACAAGAAACGTCCAAACATGCTGAACAAACATCTCCCAGCTTCACAAACTGCTTTCTCATACTCAAGTAGCTTCTGATCCAATCTAACACTATCCCTCTAATACCATATCGTTCTAATTTATTTAGTAATATATCATGATTAATAGTGTCAAAAGCCTTCTTTAGATCAATAAAAATTCCAGCAACACATCTTTTCTGATCAATTGCATTTGTGATTTGCTCTATAAAGTCTATGATTGCCAAAGACGTTGATCTGTTTGCTCTGAATCCGTATTGACTGTCACTAAGAAGTTTGTGCTTTTCCATAAATGCATCCAATCTACATTCAAAAATAGAGGCAAATAGTTCTAAAATGAAAAATAAACCATTGAAATCAACTATATCCTAAAAGCCAAGTCAAGTCTTGAAGTGCCACTCCGATAATATTTTCATTTATTTTCAAATTGTTTTTTTGGTCTTTTATTATGATTATGCAGTTTTTAGCCAAAATGTAAAAGTCCTGAGCTGTTACTTGCAGCAGGAGTTCATTACAAATTCATCCAAGAATTGTGGGCAGGACTATTGGCGCAGAGTAAAGGCCCGTACACACCGGGACGAATATCCGCCAGCGTTTTTCGCCAATTTTTTTGTGTTCACACCCAGGCGATTTTCGCTGATGATGAGCCGAGCGAACATGCAATTTCATTCCCTGACGTTATATGGCGCTTAATGTAAAACAGAAATACCCCCTGTACACAAGGTGGCACTGTGCAACTTTACGCTTCTTAAAATCGCTTTTCACTCAAAAGAAGAGAGCAAGTATTTACGCGCTTGACAGAATCAAACAAAGAAAACATGAATATTTCCAGCACCAGTAGCTCCAGCGATGAAGAAATTATTGTTCTGTCGAATGATGAAAGACGGCGGAAAAGACGTCGATTTTGGGTACATCCCATAGTTACGAGAAGAAAAGAACATGGGAAGTTTTATCGACTGGTACAAGAGCTGAAAATGTATCATGAGCGTTTTCGGGGATATTTTAGAACGTCCGTCAGTGAGTGCATCTTCTTCGTCTTATTTCTTCGTGGCAGTGTAGACCCTACTTGGCGTATATCTTCTTCGCCGTGACGTATGTGTGCTCAGCAAGACAGTTTTGTGTTTGAGCGCCCCCAAGTTGAGTTTTACTGTAAATTCAGAAGCTCCAGACATGTGTGCAAAAGCACCATTCTAATTGGCCGAATAGTTTTTGACGCGGCACGTCAAACCAAAAAAACGAACCGAAGCGTTTTTTTTAAAAAATGACACTTTTACGCGTGGCGTTTTTTGCGTCTGTGTGCACACTCACATTGGTGCCCTTGTTTAGTCACGAGGCGTTAAACATCGGCGAATATAGCGCGCGAAATTCGTCCCGGTGTGTACGGGCCTTAAGCTTACCCTCATTTCAGATCAGCCCTTTGTTTACACTCCTGCTAGCTTACAGCCTCTCACAACCCCAAGCTAACATTAGCAGTGCAACAAAAATGGCTGTACAGTTTGGATCCAGATTCCAGCTCAAACGAGGAAAACAAAAACGTTCATGGATCTATTTGTCTGCAAATGGACGTATCAGAAAGGAGCGGAGCAAGGATCTGGGGGCCTGCTTATTGTTGATTTTACATGTCAACTACATGCTTTTTTTTTACATAGCATTTTTATGAATTTAGGGTTCATAGTGATTTGGATAAAGAAATACACATAAACACAGTTTTAATCTGTATTTTCTTCAATTATGTCCATCAGCATGAGAAAAACACTACAAGAACACCAAAAACAACATTGTAATTGGAGTGGGTCTTTATGTCAATGAAGTCAAATCTAGAGTCAAGTCTCTCTGCGTGAGTCAAGTTTGAGTCTCAAATCCAAGTCTCTAGGAACCAAGGAACAAACATAAAATATAACTAAGTCATCTTCATTTTCAAAATGTAACACATTTTTAATGACCCAGTGTTGCTAACAACTGCTCAGAGATGTCCAGACTTCTCATCTTACAGTCTTCTTCAAAAGCCTGCCGAACATTTTGGAGTGTGATTGGTTGTTTTGATGCTTTCTTTCTTACTTGAACACCCTCACACTTAAAACAATTTCACACTGAAGGTTTTAAACAGTGCTGGCTGCCAGGTGTAATGACGAGACACGACAGCTGTGGTGGAGATGAAGGAACGTCTCGACTGTGCATTTGACAAAAGCAACACAAAGAGCTGTGGCTAATTACAGCTGCCGTCAACAGGCTTCGTTTAAGATGCAATACAGTTAATGAAGGCTTTCCTCCTCGCTATTGAGCTTCACACATTATTTATAGATCACCAGAAAACATGCACACTCCCACATCAGCAAGCTGTTGGCTTGGAATGGAGACAACTGGATTCAGTGCAAATTTTCCGGCTGCTGAGAAAAACAACATCCTGGCTAAATAAGAACCTAACATGTCTGCTAGATAATGTTCTAGTTTGAAATGTGTGAGTGTGGATATAAGCACAGACAGATACACAGATGGATGGATGATCTTGGGCCACATGCATCACTGCCTAAATTTGATTACGTAAGGATAAGAGAACCATAATCTAAGTTTGTTAAAAGTGTGATACATGTAACCATCTGACAGTGTTTAAAATAATTTTGTTCAAGTTGTTTTTGGATAAAATCTCTTCATGTCTTCGAGGTTGATAAATTCTGTGGATTCTCGAGATATCTATATATTTAAACTTATATATATAACTTAAGTTTAAAGCCATAATAAGGAATGAGGAATCTACAACTTCTGATTGCAACATTTCTTCCAGAGTAGCTTGCCGTTGATGCCGGAAAAAGTTTCGAGACGATCGTTGAAAATTCCAACGACAAGTTTACGATTGAATCCAGCGGTAAAGGTGTTTTTTATAGAAAAGTCAAGATGGCGGCCTTTTCCCGAGGTCAAAAGTCGACGAAACTCCAGAGGTAGTTGTGGACTTGCTCTAGCAACAAGTGAGTGAAATTTCGTGAAATTCTATGGAAAAATAGTTCATTTTTTCATTTTGTGTAAAAACGCAAAAAATGGGGAAATTGCAGATTTTGGCACAAAATGGCCGCCAAACCGTAGGTCGTGTCACCATCCCGTAATGATTTCAAAACTTCCTTTGGATATTGAAAACAAGGGTAGATTGGTTTCGTTTGGCGATTCTCAAAAAAAAAGTTTTTCGTTTTTGCCGAGTCTGCACATTTTTTTGCAACGGTTTTTTGCTTACCACGCCCGCATTCCTTTATCGATCTTGTCGTGCGTGACATCGTTTTGTTCAGCGCAGGCCAGGGAATTGCATATATCCTCTTCACGACATTCCGATGAAAAATGTGCGAGCTAGCTAAGATGGCAACGGTTGCGAGCTCGCCACGCGCACGCCGTTCAAAATCTACAACTTCTAATTCCAACATTTTGCCCAGAGTAGCTGGCCGTTGATGCCCGAAAAGTTACGAGACGATTGATGAAAATTCCAACGACGAGTTTTCGTTTGTATCTGGTGCTAAAGGTGCTTTTTTGAGAAAATTACAGTTGGCGGCCTTTTCCCAAGGTCAAAGGTCAACGACACTTCTGTGGTGTTTGTAGACTGGAGCTTGCAGCAAGTGTGTGCAATTGCGTGAAAATCGCTCAAACAAAAGTGTTGTTTCCCCATATCGTGGGAAAACACGAAAATCGCCAATTCTCAGAGTTCGCCACAAAATGGCCGCCAAGCCGTAGGTCGTGTAGCCGCACTTCTTTGGGATATCCCCGACACGTGTGTTTTGGTTTCGCGACTGTATTTTGAAGTACATTTTGTTGGGCCCCATATGTGATTTTCGTCCCATTCATTTTTTTGACGGGATCGCTGGCCGTGATGTCATCGTCTTCGGGGGGGTGACGTTGACTTTGTGGAAAATTCATTTGCAATTTATCCCAGGTTTGTGCACGTTTTGGTGACTTTTCAAGCATGCGGCGGGGGTCACATTCTAACATAGTCATCCTATTGGAGCCATGTTACTGTCAAGGCTAGAAGACTAAGTTTGTTATCATTAATTAATTCATTGACTTAGATGGACTTGGAGGAAATGGATTGAATGTTTTATAAACCACATTTAATGACATCATAAATCTGCTTTCACTTGTCTTTCAGCACATAATGTCGTGATTCGATGACTAGGCAGACCCAGATGCTGAAACCCGGAAGAAACTCAGACGCGTGAGTGATTAGAATATTTAATTAAAGCCGCAAGCGGCGTTGTATGGCCCGCAGACGCAACCCGCCTTCCACGCCCAACTCTACTCACCAACGCCTACCTCACCGCCCTAACAGCCCACAAATTAAAAGCTAGTCAAGGCTGCATTTGCTAATTATGCTAACTATGCTAGCTATGCTAATGTGGCTTAAAGTGCTAGCATTGCGATCAGCATCATCAACTCTCTCAGAAAAACACATTGTTCAAAATGCTAATTATGCTAACTATGCTAGCTATGCTAATATGGCTAAAAGTGCTTTTTTTGAGAAAATTCCAGATGGCGGCCTTTTCCCAAGGTCAAAGGTCAACGACACTTCTGGGGTGTTTGTAGACTGGAGCTGGCAGCAAGTGTGTGCAATTGCGGGAAAATCGCACAAACAAAAGCGTCTTTTCCCCATATTGTGGGAAAACACGAAAATCGCCAATTCTCAGAGTTCGCCACAAAATGGCCGCCAAGCCGTAGGTCGTGTGGCCGTCCCATAATGATTTCAAAACATCTTTGGGATATCCCCGACACGTGTGTCTTGGTTTCGCGACTGCATTTTGAAGTACATTTTGTTCGGCCCCATACGCGATTTTCGGCCCATTCATTTTTTTGACGGGATCGCTGGCTGTGATGTCATCGTCTTCGGGGGGGTGACGTTGACTTTGTGGAAAATTCATTTGCAATTTATCCCAGGTGTGTGCACATTTTGGTGACTTTTCGAGCATGCGGCGGGGGTCAAATTCTCGCTGAAAGGCGGCGAAGTCGTCGTTCCAACTGCGAAAACAATATGGTCCTTGCAGTCAGTGACTGCTGCTGCGGGCCATAATAAGGAGAATTAGTCCAGAACTCAGACGTAGTAGCAGAAGCAGGAGAATCAGGAGCGAGGCTTCTGTGGAAAACCCTGAGCAGCACGAGACGAGGTCGGAACCAGCTTGAGGCGAGGCTTGAACGCCGAGGATGGCGTGATCAATTTGAGGCGAGGTGTGGAAGCTGAGGATTGCATAAACAGCTTGAGCGAGGAACCAGCGTGACCAGTGGAGGACAGGACCTGGTGGCGTAAGACAGGAGGTGGTAAGTACGAGGCTAGGAATATCGAAGCAAGATTACTTAGCTTGGGACCAGGTGTAAGCACCGGAGAGTGTATAACTACTGGCGTAGAATGCTGGAGTGGATTCCCTTAAGAAGGTCTGCAGGATGATGAGGTGATGAAGGGCAGCTGGTTCCAATCAGAGAGCAGGGAGGGGGAGGCAGCTGACGGAGGCACCGTGACACATAAGCTAAAGCTAGGAACTGGTTGATAGCTTGACGCCATCTCTCTGCATGTAGCTAGGAATTTTGTCCTTTGGATGAATCAGTTTTTGTCTGAGTATTGACTGGTTTGAGATGAACTGGGATGTTATGTCGTCTTAAAATTCTTTTTAGTTTTTCAGACAGGCCTGAGATATACGTAAAGATGAGATATAAGAATGGTGGTCTTAGGTTTATTCTTCAATCCATATACGGCAGTGTAGATGGATGGAAGGACCAGTTCCACCTGGGTTGTTAACAGCTGAAAGAGATGACCAGTTTGCGGAGGGAGTCACTGACTCCCCAATCCCCAGCTGAGGACAAAATACTTTTAATGATCCGAAACCATGTTGGCCAAGTTGACAATAACATCCAGTTTCAGGTCTGACTCTTCCCCCATGAGCACATATAAACCAGCTCTTTTACCACCTATTTCAGAATTGACAAAGTATTTTGGATAAGAGGTGAAACGTCTTCTAACTTTAAAAGCTATGTCCAGATGACAGCCCCTAAACCTAATACTATGAAGGTTCAATAAAGTTTAATTTAAAAAAAAATATCTATCAGAGTACCAGTTAAACAGGAACAAACCGTAGAAATCTGAAAATTGCACTAGCGCACTAACGTAAACTACCAACAAGGTAGTAAAGTTTAATTTGTCTGCACATTTCCTAGTGCTCCTACGGTAGTGGTGATACGTTGACGTTGATTTGAAAGGCCAGCGTGGGCATTTTGGAGGCAGCAGCTGAAATATTTAAATCAGTTGTGAAGTTTTTGACGGAAAAAAAAGGACATTGGTTAAAAAATTACAGAAGCTAATTTTTGAGAGCAAATCCAAAAGAAAATGAAACGCAGCATTTGTTCAAGGAGAATGAAATTGAAGACATGGAAGACCAACAATCATTTCACTTGGTAAGTTAGATTGTTTCTTGAACTGCAATCAATGACAGCTATAGATATTACAAATTAACAAAAATGTGATTATTATAAAAAACAATTTTTTGTTTATATTTTTTTATCCTGCAAGACATGTCAGCGAACCGTGCTTAGAGGAAGAAAAAGTGTAAAGTCTTTGTTCCAGCGGTCTAAAATATTCTTTTTAGACTGGATGCAGTTCATTTTCAGGTATGTGACTCTCTACTCTGCATCTACACCAATCTCAAGGTGGTACACCTACATCTAGTGGCTATATACTTGTAATTTTCCTGGTGGCCAGTTATGTCTTCCAGTTGACAGACATAACTGGCTATTGTAATATATAGCCATTTAAACAATTATTTTGTTTAAGCTGTACAGCTTCACTGGCGTTAAACTCAGAGGAAAAAGCGACAGATGCAATGGTTATTTTAAGCCACCATGGCATATTTAATTCACGGAACACTTACTTCTGAAGTCCGTATAACCGCCAACATAAAATTACAAAAACTGGAGGAAAAAAAAATCGTACGTCCAGAGATGCTCAACGTGATGACATCATATGCATCTCTGTTTAACATCTAGCACCCCTTAGTGGTAAAAATAAAACCTTAAATTCTTTGACAGACATCTAACTTTTTTACTTCTGCTTTGACAGTAATTACTTTTGAAATTTGAACACATTTACCAAGAATTTATTTGGCTGAACTGAGACTTGCCTAAACCTATGCTATGTAAAATAATAAAATAAGCATCACAATACTGATTACATCAATGGTTAGACCTACATTTGTTGAAATGTACTAGTTCAGACTGAGTTTTAATCTGATTTGATTCTCGATGATTCACATGGTTTTGGTCCTGAATTCCACCTTGATGTGGCTTAGTATGGAGCCCTCCGGGGGCCATTGAAATTAAAAATGTCTTAGTTTATTTTTTTTTCTACAATAAATGTATCGATTTATTGTAGCTTGATTTATTACCATTTTATTATTTATGTTTCTTTACCCACTGCATGAGTTGAGAAAATTTGTTTTGTCCGTCCTTAGGTTTTCCCAAGGTTTGCATCTACAACAGTTAGACATGATAGAGGGTGACATTGAAGCAAGTTCAGCCAGTCTGCACAACGGCTGTGGAACGAATGAGATTAAATAAAATGAAAAAATCATTGGTGGACAACATGAATTTGTTGTCATTGATGAAAGTCACTTCAGACATAGATAAAGGTAAAGACAATGACGTATTTAGTGTGTAATTAAGTGTGTGTATGTGAGTGTGTGTCAGTCACACTTGTTAATTTACTGTCTTGTTTAGTAATCTAAATGCGTAACTTGAGCATACCCCAACAATTATGCTTGAGTTGTAACTCATGTTTAGGCCAAGTTTTTCAAAAATATTAAATGTGGATCAAGTTGAGCCATGTCATTATATTCCCTGATCATATTCCATGGATCACAGAACATTATTTGACTTGATTTATTGATTTATTTCAAGCATTGTAGTCAAAGTAATAAAGAATTTACACACATTTATCAAACTCATTCAAGAAATATTGAAATGGATAGATTAAAAAGGCAGAAAATAAAACAAAACAAAAAAGTCACTTAAATCACATTTGCTTAATTAAATACAGTGATCATTAGCTAAAGTCAAGTAGAGCTTGATTTATTGCAAATTTATATAATCCCACCCCTACTGAGTTAATTCATTTTATAGTTTTACAGTTTTTGTAATCCAGTTCTGATCCGATAGATTCTTTTAAAGTAACAAAATCCAGTGCCTAGTAATGATTGATTATCTTCAGAAAACATTCATTCATGATTTCAGTAAACAGTAACGGTAACCATTATGTAATAATCATTGATTATTATTAGATCACAATAAACCAGTAATTATTGCTACACATTGCAAATCAATGAAAGAAAATCAATAGCTTTTTGATTGTAATTCAAACATTTTAGTAATCATTATTGTACATTACACAATGTAATGCTCATTGGTTGTAATTAAAAGATCTTTGATTGTTTCACTACAATCAAGTGCACACATGTATTTGGAATCATTCAAACACCTGTTGATGCTTAACTCCTCTTATATACATATTATAAAATCAGACTTTCTTTATACCTTTTCTTGAATATTTGGATATTTGAACATTGTTTGAGCTCATTACTTAACCCGTCTCAAGTTTAGTGCCACACACAGAAACTTTTCTTTGTGGTTCTTATCAGTTTGATCTTGAAGTTCAGTTTGTTGCCTCTTTCTTTTTTTAAGAACTGTTTTTGGACATTGAATGGTTACGATTTCCCACTGACTGTGTATAAAAGTGCGCAGTATAAAAATCTTAATGTTTTAATAATAAGTGAGTAATAGAAATTGTGACTATCAATTCCTTATTGAGTAAATCTGTACAAATACTGAATATCTCTATATTTTTTCCTGAACAGTTAGTTATGTTCTTTTTCACATTCAATTTTTTTTTTCATGAGCCAGGCATTTCTATAAACTGTATTGAAATTATTTTTTTCCTTCTCTATTCATTTAAACAGTATAGAAGAGGAAGACTGGCAGGAGCATTGAAGAGGAAGAAATGGGTTTTTGGCATGCTGGGAGTTTTTGGCCAGAGGAGTGGAAAGCCAGTTCTGAAACTTGTAGAAAAAAAGAAGTTGCACAGAAATTGTGCAACTAATTGCACAACATGTAAAACCTGGATCCACTACCATTATTGATGAATGGCGAGCTTAGTGTGTGCTCCCTGCACTTGGATACAAACACTACACTGTCAATCACAGTAAGACATATGTAGATTCACACAGGGGTGCTTACACACAACACCTTGAAACGGCATGGTGGACATACAAAAAGTATGGAGGCTTCGAGGAAATCGAACCGAAAACCTGTTAAAAGAGCACCTGTATGTGACTGAGTGGAACGAGTGACCAGCTAAAAAAGACCGTAAAGATATCCTTGGAACTTTACTTCATGATATTTAAAAATATAAAAAATATTTTTATGGCCCACAGCAGCAGTCACTGACTGCAAGGACCATATTGTTTTCGAAGTTGGAACAACTTCGCCGCCTTTCAGCGAGAATGTGACCCCCGCCGCATGCTCGAAAAGTCACCAAAATGTGCACAAACCTGGGATGAATTTTCCACAAAGTCAACGTCACCCCCCAAAAGACGATGACATCACGGCCAGTGATCCCGTCCAAAAAATGAATGGGACGAAAATCGCGTATGGGGCCGGACAAAATGTATTTCAAAATACAGTTACGAAACCAAAACACGTGTTGTCACGGTGCCATCTGTCAGTCACCTCCCCCCTCCCTGCTCTGCTCATTGGAACCAGCTGTCCTGCATCATCTCATCACCTGCTGACCTTCTTAAGGAGATCCAAACTCAGCATTCAACGCCAGTCCGTTACACTCTCCGGTGCTTATGTCTGGCTACCAAGTTAAGTTACGCTTATCTAAGTCAAGTCTTGTACTTACCTCTCCTCATTCGCCTTCAGGTCCTCTCCTCCACGGGTGCTGCTGGTTCCTCTCTGATCACGCCGCATCATCTCTGCTCAGGCCACGAAGTCCTCCTCGCTAGCAGGATCCTCGACGCTGTCCTCAAGATCCCGTTCCTGACACCCCAGGGTGCTACGTCAAATACTTGCCTCCTATTGTCATTCATTAAATCCTTTCCAGGGTCCCAGAGTTTGAGTTTACTTCCGGGTTTCAGCATCTGGGTCTGCCACGTCACCGCTGTCATGACAGAATGGACTGGCCAACACCCAGACCCAGCTGACCCGGAAGGACACCGCTTGGCCGTCACACACAGGCGTAGCCCTGGGACGCCAAGCAGAATCCCCGAACCAGATGGCCTCAGCCCTGAAGGACTTTTTCCGTCGCCTGGATGAAATCTCCCAAGCCCTGATGGAAATATATGGTCAACAATCCGCCAACGCCACAGCCAGCACCTCCTCCCCCGCCATCGGAAGCCCGGCTTCCGCTACGGCTAGCGGGGCTAGCGAAAACATCCGGCTTCAACCCGAGACTTTCCAGGGAGACGTTGAAGCTTGCGGGGGCTTCCTCGTACAATGCAGACTGATTTTCCAACAGGCTCCGCGGCATTATCACGCAGATCACAGCAAGATAACCCTCATTGTGAACTCCCTCAGGGGTAAAGCGCTCCAATGGGCGCAGGCATTCCTCTCGGCTAATCCAATATACCAAGTTTCGTTCGAATGTTTTTTAGGGGAATTTTGTTTGGTGATCGACCAGCCCCGCAAGGAGGAGGAAGGGACCCGACGGCTTCTAGCCCTCAAGCAATGCCAAAGATCAGTGAGTGATCATTTAATTGACTTTCGGATCCTAGCGGTGGAGGCAGGTTGGCCAGATATTGCCCTTAAAGGCGCGTTCTACCAATCACTCAACGAATCGATTAAAGATCATTTATGTTCGCAGCCCGAAGCCAGGACTTTTGAGGAGCTCGTCACCACGGCTCTGCGGTCAGATGTTCGCCTCCAAGAACGCCAGGCTGAGCGTCCCCGCCCTGAAAAGAAACCTGCGATTAATTTTCTCCCTCCGACCGCAACAACTGAGTTGGCTCATTCCGCCCTCCATGAATCAGCTGGACGTTCCTCTGAGGAACCTATGCAGATAGGTCACTCAAAATTAACACCTGAGGAACGGCGGATACGAAGGGACGAGGGGACATGTTTCTACTGTGGTCAGGCTGGTCTCTTGGTCAATCAATGCATGTTACGTTTAAACGCCAGAGCCCCCCGCTAGATGACAGGCCGCAGGCGGGTCATCCTCATACAACCGAGAACTCCTTTTTGTATATTCCTGTCAAGTTATGTAATCAATCAAGAACTCACGTTTGTAAAGCTCTCATCGATTCTGGCGCAGAACAGTCATATTGACAGTCACCTTGTGTTTGACCTAAACCTTCCCACAGAGCCCTTGGAACACCCGGTCAAGGCGGCTGGTTTGGGAGGCCAGCTCCTTACCCACATAGCTCACCGCACAAAGCCCGTTCAACTCATCTCTTCTGGTAACCATCATGAATTTATTCAATTTTATGTTACTCAATCCCTCCAATCTCCCGTCATCTTAGGTTTCCCTTGGCTTCACAACGCACAGTTTGATTGGGTCAACCTCCACGTCACCAACTAGAGTACTGCCTGCATGGCTAATTGCCTCCGCTCCGCCATTCCGTCAGTTTCTCCCAGCCACCACTCTGCCCCGGAAATCATTGACCTTTCGAAGGTACCCCTGTGCTATCACGACCTTAAGTCAGTCTTTAGTAAAACCAAGGCTGGAGCCCTACCTCCACACAGACCTTACGACTGCTCCATAGATTTATTAAAGGGAGCTACTTTGCCCAAAGGCCGTTTATTTAATCTATCCGGGCCAGAGAAGCAGGCCATGGAAAAATACATGCACGAAGCCTTTTCTACCGGTCACATTTGCCCCTCCTCGTCCCCCGTCAGTGCAGGGTTCTGTTTTGTCCATAAGAAGTATAAAACCTTACGACCCTGCATCGATTACTGCAAACTCAATCAGATCACTGTTAAGAATAAGTATCCACTTCCCCTCATCAGTTCTGCCTTAGATTCCGTCCAGGAGGCTCGCGTCTTTTCAAAGTTAGACCTCCGCAATGCTTATCATTTAGTCCGCATGAGGGAGGGGGAAGAATGGAAGACGGCATTCAGCACACCCTTAGGGCACTTTGAGTATTTAGTAATGCCTTTTGGGCTTACTAATGCTCCCGCCATCTTTCAGCACCTCGTGAACGACGTCCTCCGCGATTTTCTTAATCGTTTTGTGTTTGTCTACCTGGACAACATACTTATTTATTCTCCCTATCAGGCTCAGCATGCCCACCATGTCCGGCTAGTTCTCGAACGCTTACCAGAAAATCAACTTTTTGTCAAGGCTGAGAAGTGGGAATTTCATGTATCTACCATCTCTTTCCTCTGGTTCATCATAGAGGCTGGTAACATCCGTCCGCACCCTGCCAAGGTCACGGTGGTAGCTAACTGGGAGTCGCCCGAGTCCAGAAAGCAACTCCAACGCTTCCTCGGTTTCGCTAATTTTTATCGCCGGTTCATTAGAAATTACAGCAGTATTGCAGCCCCACTTACTCGACTCACCTCTGTTAACAGACCATTCATTTGGAACCCTGAGGCTCAGGTCGCTTTTGATCATCTAAAAAAATTATTCACATCCGCGCCAATTCTTATACAGCCTGACCCCCTTCACCAATTCATTGTCGAGGTGCTCACCCCCGACTGAGGTGTTGGGGCGGTCCTCTCCCAGCGCGAGAACGAAACTGGCAAACTAGAACCCTGCGCGTTCTTCTCCCGAAAACTCTCCACTGCTGAACGCAATTATGACGTGGGTAATCGGGAGCTCCTCGCCATCAAACTCGCTCTAGAGGAGTGGCGTCACTGGCTCGAGGGGGCTGATCAACCCTTCATAGTGTGGACGGACCACAAAAACCTAGCTTACCTCCGTACTGCCAAACGCCTTAATTCACACCTAGCCCGTTGGTGCCTTTTCTTCGACCGTTTCTCTTTTGTCAATACTTATAGGCCAGGCAGCAGAAAGGTTAAACCGGATGCCCTCTCACGTCTCTCGTGTAACAGCGACAGTGAGGAACCTTCTCTCATTATCTCCCCCACATGCATCGTAGGGAACCTCACGTGGGACATTGAAACCCGAGTCCTACAGGCTCAGGACGAGGAGCCCGATCATCCTCCTGCCCCGGTTAACACCTTATATGTTCCCTCCTCGTTCTGAGTTTCTGGTTTGGAGTCACGCCTCTCGCATTTCCTGTCATGGGGGTATCCAGTATGGAGTCCTATACTGTTCATAATTAAATAAATAAATATTTAATTCAATAAATAAATATGACCCCATGCAAATACACAATCAACCAATAAATCTCTCATAAATATATAAAAAAGATCATGAAATTGTGAAAAACCTGCACACAGATTTTAAATTAGCCATTATATTATTCAATATATTTCGTTTTGCTTTAAAAACATGTTCATTATTTTAAAACAGCATTTTACAATATTCATTTTTAATCATGTTGAATTTTATTATAATTCTGTCTTTTTTCAGAAGCTCAGATTTCAAAATCAATATTTTCCAAAGTAGCTTTGTTTTATTTCATGTTGCTGTTTTTCACAATGGCGTATTTATTTCATGAAGAGCTTTTTCAGCAGAATGGGTCTTTCTGTCAATCAGTGAAAGTGGGCGGGATCTAAACGCTCATTGGCTCATCCATGGAAATCGACTCTTATTCCTCGATACCCGTTCAGCGGTTTGCCAGTCAGAGAGATGACATATTTCAGCGATATCTGCACGGCTTTGCTGACATTACAGATCAAAAAGAGACAAACAATCTGTCTACTGCAGAAGATGCAAACATCGACAACTCTGTTTTTGTAGTTTGAGGGTTTGTGTGGACCAAACCACAAACTAGCTCCAGTCGTCAACATCTTTCAGTCCCCGGTTGAAACACTCCTCATTCTTACGCCATTCACTCAGAGCTCACATCGTGCCTTATGTCGGCTCGCAGGAGGCGAGCTGGCGGACCGTCAGAGAGTGAGACAAGGCAGCAGTGCAAAGCGGGACAAGCCTGCTCGGGCCTCCTTATGATATTTTTCTATTTTCAATGAGACAATGATTATAATCAGGTCCTCTGATTTTATTTTTCCCTCTCAAGGAAAATGTTGAACCTTTCCTGCGATGACGTTTCTGACATCTTAACACTCCCCATGTACATTGTGCATCCATGCAATGTTTCTGAGATAAGCACAAGCAACCGCTCCATGTGGCTATAAGGCAAAAAACATTAGCTTGTAGCCCCTCCCACACGCGGCATGGTGCGTTCATGGAAACTCCAGTTCATAGAAGCTTAGTGGAACTCCAACAACCACTCAGCCTAACTTAGACCACTACTAAACGTTCATGAGAAGATGAAAATTGCTGAACCGACCACAAAATCACCTGAGTTATGCACACTCGCCAAAAGCCACTTTTATCCGCAAATTTAGAACCGAAACTGCCCAATTTCTTGTAACACTGTGGATGTGTTGAGGTGCATACTCCCCCTAGTGTTGAGGAGTGTGCATTGCGCGTCACGTTTGCTGAAGCAAAGCATCTTCGATCGATATAGTGAGGTGAGTCAGGGTGCTGCTGCTCATGTCTGAGTAAAGGAGTAGCCAATCACAAAAGTGTCTCCGCCTTGTCTAGTTGGATTGACAGACAGACCCATTCTCCTGAAAAAGCTCTTCATGAAATAAATCAGCCATTGTGAAAAACAGCAACATGAAATAAAAACAAAGCTACTTTGGAAAATAATGATTTTGAAATCCGAGGTTCTGAATAAAGACATAAAATTATAATATATTCCACATGATTAAAATAAATATTTTAAAATGCTGTTTTAAAATAGTGAACATGTTTTTAAAGCAAAATGAAATATATTGAATAATATAATGGCTAATTTAAAATCAGTGTGCAGGTTTTTTACAATTTCATGATCTTTTTATATATTTATGAGAGATTTATTGTTTGATTGTGTATTTGCATGAGGTCATATTTATTTATTTATTTAAATATTTATTTATTTAATTATGAACAGTATAGGACTCCATAATCCAGAGAACCCTGAAACTCCTCCAACGTAGGTTCTTCTGGCCCTCCATGCAACGCGATGTCAGAGAGTTGGTCGCTGCCTGTGACGTCTGCGCCCGTTCAAAGTCCTCCAACTGTCTTCCTGCTGGCCTGTTCCATCCGCTGCCTGTCCCTAAACGTCCATGGTACCATCTCGCCATGGACTTCGTCACTGGTTTACCACCCTCACAAGGTAACACCATCATTCTCACCATAATCGACCGCTTCTCCAAGTCTGCACAGTTCATTCCTCTCCCTAAGCTGCCCACTGCCACGGAGATGGCCGACATCATGGTGCAGAAGGTTTTTCGTGACCACGGCATCCCCTGTGGCATTGTCTCCGATCGCGGGCCCCAATTTGTGTCGCAGGTTTGACGGGCCTTCTGCTCAGCTCTCGGGGCCACGGTCAGTCTTACCTCAGGGCACCACCCCCAATCCAACGGGCAAGCCGAACGTGCCAATCAGGAACTGGAGGCCGCTCTCCGCTATCTGGATGCCCAGAATCCCTCCAACTGGTCCTCGTTCCTGGTTTGGATTGAGTACGCCCACAACAACCACCCTTCCTCAGCTACTGGTATGTCCCCTTTTGAAGTTTCGCTGGGATATTCTCCACCTCTCTTCCCCTCTCAGGAGTTGGATCTGGCCGTGCCCTCCATTCAGCACCATCTCCAGCGTGTCCAGCGCATCTGGAATCAGGCTAGGGCTGCTCTGCTGCGCACCCGGGAGAGCAACTGCCGCATTGCTAACCGCCGCAGGGTGGAGAGTCCCGTCTACCGGCGGGGACAGAGGATTTGGCTTTCCTCTTGGGACATACCCCTCCAGGCCACCTCTCGCAAGCTGGCTCTTCGATACATTAACCTCGACCCCATCGAGAGGATGATAAACCCCACCTGTATACGGTTGCGGCTCCCAGCGGCGCTTAAGGTACACCCCTCATTCCACGTTTCGCAGATCAAGCCCGTTCAGGAGAGCCCTCTGTGCCCGCCGTCCACTTCCCCTCCACCCGCCCTTGTCATTGACGGCGCCTCCGCCTTCACGGTCAGTCGGGTCCTGGATGTTCGCCGCCGGGGCCGCGGGTTTCAGTTCTTGGTGGACTGGGAGGGGTACGGTCCGGAAGAGCGCTCGTGGATCTCCTGCTCGCTTAATCTGGACCGTTCCCTCATCGAGGACTTCTACCGGGCTCACCCGGATCGCCGTCCTGGACCGCCTGGAGGCGGTCTTTGAGGGGGGGGTACTGTCACAGTGCCATCTGTCAGTCACTTCCCCCCTCCCTTCATTGGAACCAGCTGTACTGCATCATCTCATCACCTGCTGACCTTCTTAAGGAGATCCAAACTCATCATTCAACGCCAGTCCGTTACACTCTCCGGTGCCTATGTCTGGCTACCAAGTTAAGTTATGCTTATCTAAGTCAAGTCTTGTACTTACCTCTCCTCATTCGCCTTCAGGTCCTCTCCTCCACGGGTGCTGCTGGTTCCTCTCTGATCACGCCGCATCATCTCTGCTCAGGCCACGAAGTCCTCCTTGCTAGCAGGATCCTTGACGCTGTCCTCAAGATCCCGTTCCTGACACCCCAGGGTGCTACGTCAAATACTTACCTCCTATTGTCATTCATTAAATCCTTTCCAAGGTCCCAGAGTCTGAGTTTACTTCCGGGTTTCATTATCTGGGTCTGCCACGTCACCGCCGTCATGACACAGGCAGCATTTTGAATCGATACAAGTATCGCCAAATGAACTATCGCGATATTTTGCCGAATTGATTTTTTTTTTACACCACTACCCCACAGCATCCAGAGACGTGAGGTACCCAGGGCGGATTTCGTCCAACCCCGGAGCCCTGCCACCCGGAGCTCAGTGGTTACCTCAGTTACTTCAACTTAGGTGATAGACAGCCTCATCCCAAAGTCCTCATTCTCTGCTCCCTGCGCCGGACAGTTTACCAGAATCTCTTTGAGGCCAACCGATAGTTGATTTAGTAGATTTTCACTATAAGTTGCTCATCTCATAAACGTTTTAAATTACACATTTCTTTTAAAAATAATGTATGTCAAACTACTATCATATAATTTTCTTATATATTACCAAACCATACTATTTTCATATTGTCCAATTTTACCAAGGATCTTAG